>CALNHX010005572.1:0-104431 GCA_940337035.1 Agriotes lineatus | reverse complement strand
ATCTGTTTTAAAATTCATTTTGTCAAAAGAAGTCGCCGTTTTATTTAATTGAGCTGGACACAATAAAGAAGACTTAGGCGTATCAAAAAAGCCGTTTAAAAATAAAAACACCATGAGATTAGTTTATGGTAAGTTACAAGAAAATTATGACAATATAATAGATTTTTCGTGTTCATATCCTGATTTTATGAATGTATTTCTGAACTCCTGTATAACATTAGATAGCTGGGATATGTTTTGAGAAAATTAAGAAGATATTTTTAACAAGCTTTTGACAAACTGTTTTAGTTTCTTCAGAGTCTAAAATAGGGAATATAAATTATTTAAATAAATAATATAACGTAGGATAAAATAAATATCATATACAGTTGAAATTGTAGGTACCTATATTTTTGTTGTTGTCTGTATAATTACGTGCAATGACAGTTTTACACCATACTCATTTTGATGCAATTTTACTCGACCGGCTACTTCTGCTTTATTCGCATAAATCAAATATAACCAATGTCATTAAACATTAGGCCCACTGTAATTGCATCAAAATTAATAGAGTCAGACCTCGCCGTTCGCGGCTTTGCGGATCGCTGATTTTACGCAGGGCACCTTTGTGCTCCCTTTTCTTTGCCGTTCGCGGATATTTGCTTTCCCGTTCGCGGATGGAATTGCCAACGTTAACCTTTTCAACTTTCACACACTAACTGCCGGTCTTATGAAGGCCACTAATCTGACGTTAACTTTAATTCGCTGTTAAAGTAAACAAAAGCGCATTTGTTTACTAATGAATAATAAATGTCATAAGCGCCCACGTTTTGATGAGCTTTTGATTATTTTAACAGCCATTTAAGGTTAACGTCAGGTTAGTGACCTTCATAAGATCGGCCGTAAGTAAATAACATTATTTATCACGAACTTGTAAACAAACTTATCGAGCCTATTTCTTTGAATCTCTTATTACCAAATCGGACATGAAATAAATTGTAAAATTATAACTTGAATATGGACATTCGAGCTCTAGATTCAAGTGGCAGACTTATGTTACTTATGGAATTTTAGTTCAAGCTTTACTGTCTTCTAGAGCGTTTCTGCCGAAATTTTTTGAGGTTGCATTGTATAAATAAATCTAGTTCATGGAACCTAACCCTGTTTTTATCATTTATGTGTTTACTTGCGCATCGCGGTTTTGCCCTTCGCGGCATTCTTTTGGAACGTAACCCCCGCGAACGGCGGTCTGCCTGTACTAAATTGCTAAAATGGGACTCGTGTGAAGATAGCTATAAAACAAGAATAGTCTAAATTATTAACTTCAAAATGACTTTATCTGTATGGATCCTCAAGACCATAAAATGTGTAGCAAGCTAGTATTCCCTTTAATTGCCCCAAAAGGCAAAATACTCAGTTATGTAGCTTTACATAATTTAATTCTTGCAATAGTTTCAAAATTAAAAGAAGTAAAAACTCTATTTGATATTGTGAAACCTTAAATACTTATTTTTACAATTCAAATATTACAGAAGCCGTAAAACGACGTTTCCCTCATGGTTGCTGCAGTGAAGCTGACATTTCTAAGGAAACGAAGGAATGGTTGAAACACGCTAAAACTAAAATGACAAAAAATAAGTTATTTTTTCATTATAATCATTATAGGTTTTAAATTTTAATGCGTTTCATATTTACAATTTGTCGTACTTTTAATTTCATAATATTTATATGATATAATATTACGTTTTATTATCCATAAATGTAAGCAACATATATTAGAACTAATAATAAGTAATCATATAGGTAGGTACTTATACCTTGAATACATTTCATTTTTCATACTTGTTTCCACATACAGATATTTAACATATAATATCGTAAATTAGTTCAGTTCTTAGATTTACAAACTGGTGCGCAATTGCATTACACTAATTTGTTTTTTAATGAAAACTTCAATATGAAAGCTTGAGCTTTGTGAGATGCATTATCACAGGTTAGTATAAAAATTGCTAATTTTGTGCTGAAAAGTGTGGGAAAACTTGAGTTATAACTTTGCATTTACCAAAAAGGTAACGTTTCAAAGGCATTTAGTTTAAAATAAAACATAACTTTAACGTAAAAAAACGTGGATGTTTCGATTCAAAAGTAACATCTTTTCGTCGTAATACTGTACGTAAATAGAATTTCAATTTTTTTCAAATAAAACGTTGTTTTAGCGTTTTGATTAAAATATAACGTGTTTATAACGTTAGCATTTAACTAAAAATGCCGTTAAAAAAACGTAGTTTTGACATATAAAACACGTAACTTTCCTGTTAAAAAGGCAACGACATTACAACGTTAACATATGCTTTAATATTGTGCAATAAATTAACTCTCAATAGTAGGCAATAGCGTTGAAAACTAACGTATTTTAAATCTTAAATACGACGACCATAGATAACGTTCTTTTTGGGTTACGAGTACAACATTAAAAAACTGGTTGATTTTCGAGACACTTCGACGTTGATATAACGCTTGGTTCAAGGTTATGTTTCAATGTTAGTTCAACGTGTCTGTGCACATTTGACCAGCACTTCGCTAATCAATTAAAAGGTATTTGTCGAAAGACGCTACTAACCAATCCCCGAAAAAGAGAGATATCGGGACACAAATAAAATTCGCAGGCATAGATAACAAATCAGTATAATTTATAATAATAAAGGTGCTCGGTATTATATACACAAACAGAAGACAAACCAGATCAAAATATCGCCATAAATATATTACTAGTAAGAGCGAGCCACTTTGAAAGTATCCAAAGTATATAAACAAGTTGTGAATATATAGTATAAATATGTAATATAGAAAAAGTAGAAGCTGAGTGTATAATTAGCGATGTGCATTACGAATACACTACTCCGTAAAAGCGTAAAACCTCAGGCAAGCAGGTTGCGGTAACTCGAGAACATATTGATTTCGGCCGTACTACAAGGAGCTAAAACGATGGAACCCAATAGAATCTAACCAAATACTACAAAAGGAAGCCTACAGTTGAGATTTTTTGCCTCCGTCTGCCAAAGTGGTGACATGTGCTTGCTCAGTTTCAAAACATGTTTGATTTAAAAAAATCAGCAAAAATAACTCTTATAGGAACAACATCAGTTTTGCCAGAAAGCACGAAAGCATAAAAGTAAATACCATATTTAATATGCCAGTGAAAACCCCAAATTAAAGAAACACATTGATTTCACAAACGTATTTCACAAAGCAGCCTTCTTGCAGCACACCGTGTCAAAATGGTCTATAAAGATAAGGGCCTTGCTCAAAATTTGTAAAACCTTGAGAAATTCGTGATAGGCAACCAGAGCAACTCGGTGCGTGGGGTGAAGCGTAAAATATCCTAAACTATCTAGAAGTTCTAATACATTGAAATATGAAAGTTGACTGATAGTTTAATTATATGGTAGGTAATATTTAGATTTACCAAACATGGGGAAATTAATTACGTAAATACTTATGAATGACTTTTGACTTATAACAATGTATATGCAGGTAAATAAAACATGTATATTGTTATGGTTTATTATTATTGTGGTTTCTAAATCTATTTAAAATAAAATAAATGGATTTAATAATCTCATATGGGCCGGGTCTCTACATCCTAACAACTATTAATTTAATTTGTATAAATTATGAGAAATACATTTGCTATCAAATCAGTTGTAGTACTATTATTATTATTCTTAACATGGAATTTCGGCTTAGACCGCGTAGTATTTGTATATGAACACCCAGCAGTTTATGGCTTAATGTGCCTTGCACCTTGTAAAGTCGAGCAAAAATCCGCGCGATGGTCATGTTCTTTGGTGGCTCGTGTTGTTTGAGTATTTTGAGAACGACGATACTAGGGCAGAATTGGCCGTTTTGCTGTTTGTAAATCTATATTCACTAACGTTTCGCAAGACTTTGCAGCTTGCATCAAGAGAGTGCTCCTTTCACTCTGATGTTTTTGATTTTTTCTGATTACTATTGGCTGGTAGGACTGTTTAAAAAGTAATCAAACTAATTTACTCACCATATTTTTCAACTTCAAGACGTTTTTTTGAATATAAGTAAGTGACTTATCTTAGAATCGACGCAGACTGTGATAACAAAGTCTAGAGGCCCAAAGTCGCAAGTGAAAAGTCTTGTCTGGCAACCGAATTTAAATACAACCGACCGAGTCCCTAACGAAACAGCTACATCCAAACAACCACGATCCCAAGACACAAAAAAGAGGACAAAAAGATCAAACACTACAAGCAGAAAAACCACAAATGGACACCAACAATAACATAAACCTAAAAAAAGATGTCATTAGCTCACAGGGGTGAGCTTATTCGAGATGAGAAACGGCTTATGATGGTTTCTTCGGTCCTACGCGAAATATTCCAGAAGTGTTGACTCATAATTACTTAAGGAATGGAATGAAATTACATTACAAAGTTGCCAACATGGATATTTACGGCTTACAGTTACAGAACATAGCTGGGTTTATTGAATTCCACCGTATAGGTGCTATCCTGAAACTCTGAACAAACAAAGATCGGGAACAATAATAAATACTCAGCTATTCATCACAACACAAATTCCCAATTAATTTATGTAGGAAACCAAGTCCCTCAAAATCTCGACAAATTGCCCAAGTTGTTTCCCTATTCCTAAACGACGAAAACAAAAATAGGACCATACCAACATAATGTGACGCAATTATACTAAAATTTCTGATCGCAGCAGAAAGTTACTATCAAGCGGCGTTAAACCGTACGGCAGAGAAACGTAGCTTCATGAAGCAGGTAAGCTGTACTCCAAATCTCAACAGAAAACGTCGCATGAGCTAAAACAATTTCGCATAATTATGCATCAATTGACATGAGCAATCCAAATTAGATCTTAACGGGCATCAGCTGTTAGTTGAGGTCACTTTTATGAGACGAGAGGCACAGCCGAATTTTTACACGTCACATACCTAACTTTCCAACTTCAAAAGTCAGCAGATAACTGAATTCGTTAATTGGCATATTCTTTATGTTCGTGTAGTAATTAACTGCATTTAGGACAACTCAGGTGAGGCTTACCTTACATGGCCCAACAATAGACTAACGTCAAAGTATGAGCAAGGTGACTGTAACAACAATTCATGAAGATCTGTTTGTCAATCAGAAATTGAACAGTGTATAGCTTCATTAATCATTGCAGGAACATGCTTCAATCATATAACTTTTTTCTTTTGTGTGGCCTTTAGCCCAAAATGTAAAAGTGAACAAATAATATAATTAACCCTAAAATAAAAATGTAATTCATAATTTAACGATTCCTGAGAATTAATTTAGTACTCGTATTTAATAGGGTTTGCGGAAAGTTCGTTCCCCACATTTCGTTCCCCACATTTCGTACCCCACATTTCGTTCCCGGGATATTTCGTCTCCCCATATCTCGTACCCGGAAACTTCGTTCCCGAGAAAGCTCAATTTGTCTTCTAGATTACAGGGTGTTGAAAAACCAGTGCAGCGATCGGAATACAGTTAGAAAAATAAAAGATAGTTTAATTAATTTATTTATTATAATAAACTTATAAGAACTATATACAGTATGACCCCGGCTTGAGTTTACAAGAGGGAAATAAATTTTATTTTTAGTTTTACATAAAAATGTTATAGAAATTATAATTCCTGCTTGGTTTGTAGAGAATTTTAAGAAAATTTTCAGTTTTTCAAAAACAAGTCGGCGATTGTCAGTTAAGCAAAAACTATTTTATTTTTAGGTAAACTACCCTTTTTGTTCAAGATAGGCAAAATATTACTAAGAAAAGTTGTAAAGAATGAGAAATTATAGCCCTTTACGAAATATCAGGAAGACACATTAAACCGCAATTTTTTATAAATACAATTTATTTGTTCTTCTAAGTTTATTATAATAATTAAATCAATTAAAATATCTTTCATTTTTCTAACTGTATTCCGAAAGCTACACTCGTTTTTCAACACCCTGTAATCTAGGGGACAAATTGAGCTCGATCAAGAACGAAGTTTCCGGGTACGAGATGTGGGGAGACGAAATACCCCGGGAACGAAATGTGGGGAACGAACTTTCCGCATCCCATTTTAGAGACTTACCAAAAGTTTGTTCCACGAAAATGTCTATCCTAAGATTATAGTTTTTTTTTAGTAAGAGACCCCTGGCAACTGTCAATATCTAAGTTTATGCCAAAAAGTTAACCCTCTACGGAGCAAAAAAAATCAATAAACGCTAAGACAGATATTCAAAGAGTAAGTTCGGTTTGAAATATTCATAAAAAGTGGTCAAACTATACCACACAGTATATCTAATGCACTAGATATTTTATGTGTTTTCTCTCATTTCAGACTGATCAATATATCAATATACCAACATTTAAAAAAAAATTCTTGATAACCGGGTGTCAGCAGTAGCTAACTAATTATATAAAAGTTAGTCAAAATTACCATCGGCGTAAGGGAAAAAATGTAATGCTCCTCTTCCAGTTCACATTGTATACTATATTAGAACGTTCAAGTACCTCTGAATTAACTCATGTGCTCTGTTGATGTCGTTATCTCTTTATTTGCACAACTTGGCAGTTTCTTGGAAATCGCAGATTTCTTTATAATTAACACAATCGCTGCTTTGCTTTGCATTTTTCCAATTAGCCCCCTCAGCTCGAGTTGCCATGAGAACTTTCCACGATTCAGTTTTTATCGAGCGATGAGCAACAAAAGTCCAAGCTGGGCGCAATATCTGTCAAATAGAAACCGTGAGATTTATTTGCGTACAATAGATTGGAGTAAACGTGAAGCGATTTTAGCACGTAATCCGCTTTATCAAATCGCATCTCGCGCAAACACTCGTATATTTCACCAGACGAGTTCCTAAATCGCGGAGATGCCGAAAGACAAAGAGGCGAAAAGTTTGGCAGTGAAACCAGTTACTCCGGGCAAGATTTATTATTGCCCAACTTCAAACATAAAATTATCATACTTCTGTGAAATACGGCGGAGATATTACAGAAATACAATGAAAGTGTACGGAACGAGGTTTTAAATTCATACCAAACCTTTGCTGCGCGGCGAAATCCGAGCGAACAAATAAAGTTGCTTGCAATACATAAAGATGAATCTTGAGCACACAGCGGAATTGTTTCCGTCTTGTTTTTGGTAAACAAGATTTTTTAAGACTCAATGCTCGGTTAAGATTATTTGCGAGGATACGTCGATTTAAGACCCACAAATATGTTTAGGAGTTGACTCCATTGACTGCTAGACGGCGCCGTCTTTGAGTATCACTATTCTGTTTTAACCCTTGTACTTGTAGGGATTTTTTAAACTACAGCTCGATCTTTATTCGAAATTATAAAAGAGTGTTAACCTAGAAGCATTCAATTGCTAAAATACTGCAAAAGTAACTTTTCACATCTAACTAGTCATAAGCTGAAAATTACTTTACAAAAAAAAACCTAAATTTATGTAAATGTATTTCTCAAGTGAAACAGTTAGTTATATAGCTCTTTGCAATATAGACACCTCAATAAATAGTTCAGTGGAGTTTACGTTAACCAAAAATAAGTATTATATTTCTATTTTGGTGGAAATCCAGATACTTTTAAGTTGCATTGACAAAAATGGGTCTACGTAACTTTAATGGAAACATCAGGATATTATTTTACTTTATAAAATACACCTCCAAGAAATTGTTATTTCAGTGAAGCCGGCATCATCATTCTTATATGTATAGTTGAACCTGTAACCATTTGCAAAATAGTAGAAATTTTGGTCGCTAGATGGTTAAAGACTTTATCTTTAGGTGATTAATTATTTCAATAGATAGTTATAGATGTAGATAACTACATTGCGAAACAGTTGGAAATGAGATACTTGCGTAAGCAGCCATAGTCAGTTGGTCAGGTAGTCAAACAGTGAGGTTGAGATAGTGAGTTAAGTGGTTATGTAAAAATATACTTAGAGAACTGTTAATTAGATAGTTTTATAGTTGGAACCTAACTAGTTGAACATAGAAATTAGATAAAGACATTTAGATGGTTAAATCATTTGGCGGTTTGATGACTACAGGTTAGACAATTAGATCGTTAGTTGAATAGTTAAGCAGTATAATAGTCTAAGAAATAAGATATTTAAACGACTACTTCGATAGACAGATAGTTAAATAAAAAGCTACTTGGATCGCTATATAATGAGATATACAGTTAGACAGTGAAGTCATTAGATAATTGGACGATCAAACAATTGCAAAATCAGATGTATAACTGACTAGTTCGGGCTAGTTAAACTGTTATATAGTTATACATTAATATAGTTACTTGCTTACATAATTCGATTATTCAATAATTAGCTACATAGTCAAATAAATAAAGAAAGTAAACTAGCTATATATAGTTAGTTAGGTAGTGTGTAGCTAAACAGTTACGTAGTAAGATATTTAGATACTTATACAGTTCTATCATTCTACAATCAGATAGTTATGAAGTCAAGTAATTATGCAGGTAGATAGTTCGATAATGCTTACTTAAACAGTTATATATAAGCCGTTCACGATCTTTTTGGGTCAGGTGAGGCTATGACCATCTAGTAATTTTGTTGGCAGAACCTCTGTTGGAACTAAACTCCATGGAAATTGACACTTTTTGTGTTAGGTTAGGTTGTTTTCAGTTTAAGGTTATATTTTCTAAATAGGTACATTGTTGCCGGATATTCTCTAGTCTCCACATCAACTCGCGTCCTTTTAGATTTGGTCTGTTCTTTTTAAATTGGAAGTAGCATCGTTTAATGGAATTTTTTTGTTGTAACCAAATTATTTTGGGCATTTTGAATTTTCCTTTGACTGAAATTAAAACTATTTTTACACATTTGATAAATCATTTATTTTCTTACGAATATTAAAATAATAAATCTGGCAATGTGGTAGCAAGAAAATGTCGAACAGACACTGCAGAAAAAAAATTGCATCCGCTACATCATCGAATCAGTTAGTCCAACATGAAAAGAAAAAATCATAGCCAACTCTGTCCCAAAAAGGTCGTGAACGGCTTATAGTAAGATAGTTACACACTTACATAGTTTGATTATTCCAAAATTAGGTAGCAATACAAAAGATAAAAAATATACTTATGCTAGTTAGATAGGTCGATAAAGGGTAGCTTAGGTAGCTAAATAATTGTGTAGTTATATAGTAAGATATTTAGATATTTGATAATTCTACAATTAGATAGTTATGTACTTAAGTCATTATCTAGGTAAGTAGTAGGATAATGGTTATTTAAATAGTTATGTAGTTAGATAGTAAGATAGTTAACTACTTACACAATTCGATTATTAGATAATTAGACAGCTACGTAGTCGAGTAAAAAAAGTAATCTAGTTAGATTGTACCTAATAGTTACATCGTTATATAGTAAGATATTTAGATACCTACATAGTTCGAACATTTCACAATTCGTAGTTATATAGTTACATATTTAAACACTTACATAGGCCGACAAACCTACATTTAGATAGTAAGTTATGTAGTTAAGTAATGATCTAGGCAAGTAATTTGATAATGGTGAGTTAAATCGTTATATGGTTAAATAGTAAGATAGTTACCTACCTACATAATTCGATTGTTCGATAATCAGATAGCTTTGTAGTCAAATAAAGAAGGTAATCTAGTTAGATAATTACTTAGATAGTTCGATGGTGGGTAGCTAACAGTTACGTAATTATATAGTACGATATTTAGATACTTACACAGTTCCACAATTTTACAGTTAGATAGTTACCTAGTTGTTAGTTCAATAGTTAGATAGTTAAACAGTATGATTTGAGAATTAGATAGCTACGTACTCAACCAAAAAGTCAGTTAATTCCATAGTTAGTTAGATAGCTCATAGTGGGTAGCTAAAAAGTTTCGTAGTTATAGAGGGTGTTTGGTAAAGAATGGGCCAAACTTCAGATACAGTTAATTTCGACAAAAATAAGCTGATTATACCAACTTACTTTAGTCCAAAAGTTAGTACTAACGGAGCTACAGGGTGTCGAAGTTGAAAAAAATAAATAAAATTTTTCCAATATCTTTCGATCACTTCCAGCTGATGTCACGAAATTTCGTATCCTGGGGTTTTCTGGCATTCGAAATTCAACTTTATCAACGATTCTGTTGTATCCTTTAGAGGGCGCCACAAGCGACTATAAGGACACTGTTAAACCGATGCAACTTTTTGTGCCACGGTGTATGTAATTTTCGACTGTAAAAATCTTTTTCCCTATCTTTTCTGCTTAAAAAGGTATATCTTATAGAACTCGTTAGAAGCAACGGCTTCCCAGAAAAACGCATCTAAAACTGATCATGCGTGTAAATTATCCTAAAGGAAAGTCAGATTATTGAGTAAATACTTTGACATCCTGTATCTTTGTTATTATCGACTTTGGTACTAGGGTAAGCTGAAGTAAATCAACTTATTATGGTCTAACTATTACGCTGTTGCGGTATGGCACATTATTTACTCAACAATCTAACTTTACTTTAGGATAATTTACATTCATGATCAGCTTTGGATGCGTTTTTATGGTAAACCGTTGCTTCTAGCGAGTTCAAAAAGATATATCTTTTTTACGCAGAAAAGATTTTATCAGTCGAAAATGACAAACACCGTGGCACAAACAAATTGCAACAGTTTAACAGTGTCCTTGTGGTCGCTTGTAGCGCCCTCTAGAGAATACAACCGAATCGTTGATAAATTTGAATTTCTCATGCCAAAGAACCCCCGGATATTAAATTTCGTGAAATTAACTGGAAGTGATCGAAAGATATTGGAAAAATGTTATTTATTTTTTCAACTTTGACATCCTGTAGCTCTGTTAGTACTAACTTTTGGACTAATATCAGTTGGGTTAAATCAGCTTATTTTTGTCGAAGTTAACTATATCTAAAGTTTGGCCCATTCTTTACCGAACACCCTGTATAATAAAATATTTCGATACTTACACAGTTGGATAAGTGGTCGATAGTGGTTAGTTAAATAGTTACATAGTTTGATAGCAAGGTTCGACAATTACGAGACAGATAGCTCGTAGATAGCTATGTAGTCAAACAAAAAAGTAAGCTAGTTAGATAGTTCGATATTAGGTAGCTAAATAGTTACGTAGTTATATAGTACAATTAGAGAGTTATGTAATTAAGTAACTATCTAGACAAACAGTTCGATAGTAGTTAAATGGTTATACAGTTAGGTATTAACATAGAGAATAATTATATAGCTATGTAGTCAAGCGATTACACAGTAAGGCTAGTCAAATAGTTGTATAGTGAATAGTTAAATAGTTACATAGTTTTAGTAAGATGTTGAGATACTCACAAAGTTCCATAATTTTATAATCGAATAGTTATACAGTTAAGTAATTCGGTAACTAGCTAATTATATACTTTGATAGTCAGGTGCTTAGATAACTATATAGTTAAATCGTTAAGTGGTGAAGTAGTTACACATACCTACGTCATATAAGCCATTCAGTCAGGTAGAGAGTTAACTAGATACGTAGTTAGATGAGTAGCCAATTCGATATGATCTTCGATAGATAACGCAATTGTCGGAATTTGTTTACAGACATTGTTTTTAAATCGATAACTTGAAAGTGACTGTAATTCCAAACGGAGGAGAGCAATAAAATTACAATTTCAACCCTGATTTTACTACTTCAATTCTTGTTTAGAAGTTCCATCATTTCGCCCTGAAGATTTGATGCAAAGTCACAGAAATACGCATTCCCCAGATTTTATGTTAAATCGTAAATAGGGGCCTGCGAGGGCCAAATCTGCCAGGTATTACACTGTTGCTGTAAAGTTTATGCCGGGCTTAGAAAAACACAATCGAAATTTATTGGCTCGCTCATTTATATCAACCCTTTTAGCGAGAGCGCGAAAATTACCATGTAAACAGCCAGATGCATTTTCAAGGCGCGCATTTTTGCTGAACTCACCTGCTTCTTTATCTCGCCGAAATAAATAGTTCGTTTGGCAAATTCCATGCAGATGTCGAGGTTTAAATGCAAATTGCGGTTTGCTTAACATGAATTTCTTGCAGGCGCTGGTGAAGATTTTTCATTATGCAAAATTGTGCTGCTAAAAATATGTAGCAACACCGGGGGTTGTTCGCATTAAATAAATTATAGTTGCTACCAGATGTGTTAGATCGAAATTTGGGAATTATGGTATAATATTTATCAAGCCTCTTTCGCGAGAAAATATTAGCAATTTAGGATGTAACCTGCTGTTCTTTAAAGATATTATGAAATGCATCTTTTTATTATCTAAAGGCGATTGGACGACATTACTTTCGTTTTAAACATAAAAACAGTCTCAATATCTCACGACTGCATGTTTCATATATGAACATAAAACGCAAACTTCTGTGAACAACACCAATATTGGAAAAGTGGCTCTTATCTTCCCACTACAGAAACGACGTGGTACTGAAGTTTCGTAAGAACTTCGGTATTATAGTGCGAAGCTTTTGGGAGTGGTAGAAGATGTAAAAGACGAATGGTTCAAATCAAACAAAATTTTTAAAGAAGACTAAACAACTACTACAAAAAAGGAACAAAGAAAGGGTTAAGCTTGGTTTGACGATGAATGCACTGAGGCTATAAGGAGGATGTAAAAATACAATTACACAATGAAAACAGAAAAGTATATAACGTATGTCTCAGAAGTTATGAGAAAAAAATTCCGTTGCAGCTTATTATAGAAAAAATGCTTTCAATGAATCTGGTTGGCGTTCAAAAACATGGACCATTATCCGTATAATTTAAGCATATAATTCTATTAGATATAGCTGTAGAAATAATTACTTGTAGTTGAATTTAATCTAAAACTTATGGGACATACGTTAGATGAGCGAATCAAGTGAAGACAATATATAAAAATTAAAATATATAGAAGAGAAGCTACAGGTAATTGCAAAAAGAATGTGTAATAAGAATATCATAACTATCAAGGAATTTAAAGAGACAAACGAGGAAACAGTAGAACAACATATTATAACAAGCACCTCTTCCGAAGAATAAATGAAAAATTGGAAAAAGGGAAGGAAAGAGAGAATCTAAAAATTCCGATAAGCACAACACGAGAAACAATAAAGACGCAAAGGAACTAGAAGCAACATAATTCTCAGAGGAACAATAAAGAAGTAGTGGCAGCCCAAGCCCCAGAAACCTCAAAAGGGCATAAACACAAGAAACAATGAGGAAGTAAAGAAAGTAAAAGCCCCAGAAGTCTTAGAGGAGCATAATACAAAAGACAATAAATAAGTAGAGGAATCAAGTCCAGAAGCATGAGTCCATAAATGCAAGGCAATGAAAAGGTAAAGGAAGTACAAGTCGCAAAAGCCTCAAAGGAGTATAACATAAGAATAAATGAAGAAAGAGATAAAATGAAGTACCAGAAGTCTCAAATGGGTATGACACAAGAAAAAAATGAAGAAGTAGCGGAAGTAAGTGGATAAAAGTCTTGGTGAAAAGAGAACAGCGGCAGAAATCATCAACTGATCTCTCTGTCTCTCGTTTTCAGTCTTTCAACAGGTTTGTCATAATTTTCCACATACGTTTGTCTTTCATTTCTTTATATGTCTTTGCATTTACATCGTTCATTATTTGTTTGATATACTTTAATCGTGGTTGTCCTCTCTGATTGTTTCCTTCCACGTGTCCTTCTATAATGGTTGCATTTTCTTCTTATTATATGTCCTACTGGTTGGCTTCTTCTTTTTTGTATCGTATTTAGTATTTTTCTTTCTTCTCCTATTCGTATGAGGCTACCATTTGTGTCTAGCTTATCTTTAGCATTCTTCTGTAGTACCATAGTTCTAGCACTTCCAGATGTCTTCTCTCCGTTATTCCAAAAGTCCAGCTCTCGCATTCATAAAGAGCAACACTCCATACAGATGATTGTAAAACATTTTTCTCGTTTGTAGTGAGATGTGTCAATATATTCTTTTTGATAAGAAATTATTTCTTTGCTTGATTAACACGGCTTCTTATTTCTCTTCTGCACCTTCCATCTCTGCTAATTTTGCTGCCTCAGTATGTAGATTCATCTACTTGTTCTAGTTTTTCTCCGTCCATCGTTATATGAATGTTGCTATTCTTTGTGTTGTTCTTATAGAGACCATAACTTTTTTCTTGTTTTCTTGTTGTATTCTCTACTGAGCATAGTAGTTAATTAGTTTAGATCTTGTTGTAGTTCATTTTTATCATTTGAAAGACAACCAATGTCATCTGCAAATCTATTGGTTTTTATGTTCAGTCCATGGATCATGATTCCTTCTTTACCGTCTATGGCAGGTATATGTTGAACAGTAGAAATTACATTGAACAGCCTTGTCTCATACCTTTACCTGTATTAATTTCTCTCTCCTCTTCGTTGATTTTTATAACTCCTATTTGTGTGGTATATAGGTAATAGAAAAGTGGTGCAGATCAAGAAATATATTCTCTAAATGCCAGTTTGGAGAAGGCAAACATTCCAACTCGTTGAGCCAAAGCTATTATAAATTCAGTAATGAAGAACGAGGAAATAATAAAGTGCGAGAACTGTGGGGGAATTTCCGTGAGAAATTTTGTGTAGGATATTGACCATAACACTTATCAATCAAGTTGTAGAGGGAGCTGAGATGGTGCTAAAAAAAAATCAGTGTGGGTTTGAAGAAGGAAGAGCAGTCGCAATATTTTTATAATGATAATCATTCTGAGAGTCGTTATATTAGTACCTATTACTACTATTACATTAAAAACGTGTATAAAACAGTACACCAATCCGGTTGACAACAATTACTTAAAAAATCACAGTGTAAGGTGTAAATTGACGAGAAAACCTTGTCAGGCCATTTTTAATTACAATAGGTCCGTGACCATTTGGAGCAGTTTTGGTACAAAGTTGGCGAGTCTGCCTGTATATCGGGTCCGTTTTTGGTAATATTTTATCTTATAATACTTCAGCTTTCAGCATCAAACACAAAAATTCAAAATCTTTACATGGTTGTTCATGCAGCTGTCTGCCCCGTCGGTTGTAGGGACGTTTATTTTCAAATTATTCAGAAATATAGCCCGTGAAAGCAAGTGAGATACCTTTCTTCTAATATTAAAAACATCAGTCGATCTATCTCGCACGCAGACGGCTTGGTCGTCGGCGGGCGAGGATACTGTCTCCCTATTGGTTACACCTGGCACGCGTCAGACAGGCAGCTTGGGGATAAAATCGTGGCTCGTGGTTTTTCAGTCAGAGACGGTTCTCAACAGTGATGAAGCCAGCCGCGTGTGCTCGTGGTTTGGGTCGATGTCCTAAGTACGCCGATGCCGCTTATTCAGTAAATTACGATGGCTTTTTAGCCAATATATCCGTCATCTGAGGACGGGATCAATTTTCTTGAGCAGGCTAAAATCGGCTCCGCAGGTTTGCGGTCGCTAGGAGAGCGTTAAGTAACCGCCCCATAGATATCAAAGGGATCTTCCGGACGTCATCAAATCCCGCCACCCTTCAGGCTAATTTGACCGCTGTGCGATAGCCGCCATCTGCTTGCTGCAGTCAGAGCCTCGCCGATGGGCCAAATAAACTAAGAAACAAGGTATTTAGTGTTCTTTAATTCATGCGCTAATTGCTGTGTGTTGCTGTCGATTCGACTAGCGTGTGCCCCTAAATGACTCACACTTGCTAGATCGAAACTGTGCGCGTTCATGCATGCATTCCAGCTTGTGTAACTAAATGACCCGCGCTTGCTAGCAACCTTTAATCAAAGCGCTACGCGTTCCTGTTTGCATTCTAGTGTGTCTAACCAGATTAATCGCGCTTGCTAAAAACTTTCCAATCCCAGCTGTGTACGCCCATGTCGGCGTTCTGTGTAACTAAGTCAAATAATATCGCTAGGGGCGTTTCTTAAAGCAGTGCTCGTTCGTCGTTGTAGCGCATTCTTGTGTAACTGATCAGACATCTTTGCTAGTGGCATTTTCTTAGAATATTGAGCATTGTTGTGTTTCAGTCTGTTGTGCTTAATTAAATATTAGTGTTGATAGAATTTAACTCGAGCTTGGCGCGTTCAGTGCTGTACTTCATTCTTTCGTGTAGTCAATTAAAATTATTTGCTGGTAGCTTTTTCTCATGCACTGGGTGCTTCTTTCTTGAGTGTTCTTTGTACTTATGTAAGTGTCGATAAAAGATAAGGCGCTCCCAGCTAGGCCTAATTAATATACGTGTAGAGTAGGCCTTGTACACTATTGTATGCGCCGATCTTGGTCGGCCCTCATGTGACTTTCAGCCACGGGTGTGGCCCAATAGATTTGTTTACTGTATCGGACATTTGATTATCCCTAGGTTGTGTGCATGCTTATTTACAGGGTGATCCCACTGTTATGTCAAGATCGATGTGAGGTGAGACCTAGAAGCGAAGTACGAGTGTTGCAGGTAGGTCGACGTGCTATCGCTACAGTGTTGCTCTCAGAGTCAGTATTTGAATATTTTTGTCCCGTTTGGCTTTCAAGAGTCGGTTAAGCGTGGGTTTTCCCTATTGGCTCTTGTGGGGCCTATTTATTTTGTAACATCCTATACATATCGACAAGCTTGTCCTGTAGTGTCTCGTTTTTAAGACCACGCCCATCTCCCTGAGCGTATTCGAGCCGTGGCCTTTAGCCTGTTTGGTAGCAATTTCCAGGGTAAGTGTGGACACTCGCTCATCCGTGAGTGTCGCTAAAGCAGTTCGATACTGTAACAACCTCAGATACTTTTAATGTAAATCGAATGCTGATCCAATGTCGTCAACCTCATACTGTAAAAGTTATATTAAAGGTGAGCAATATATACACACAAGGTACATCTTATCAGCATAGAAAATAATGTATAGCATATGCAGATAATATTGCATTATTAGTTAGAACAAAAAAGGTTTTTCAGTGGTTAGAACAGAAATCCTAAATGCTTACCTTATAAATAAATAGGCAAAAAGAAATTATGTATATTGAAACGGTAGAACTAGAACTTTCTTTGAAGAGAAAATGTTAAAGGGTAGTGAATCTAGTGAATTTTATGCAGTTAGCAGTTTTTATTTCATGGGTTTCACACTGACAAATAAGAACGAAGTTTGCTAAGAGTCATAAACTCAAAATGTGTATTCAGAGCTACAAAGGTGAGGTTGTATAAAGCTGTTGTACAGTCTACATGCCCCTATGGACATGGCATGTAGATTATAATCTAAAAAATCAGAAAAAGGGTAGAAATATATAAGAAACATTCTTCTTGAGACATGTTTGGAGGGAAGAATGAAGAGAGTGCATGGAGAAGAACAGCGTCAATGGGTTATAAACATGCATATCGTATCTATACGACTGGTTTGATTTAACAATTTAGTTTTTCATTTTGTTAGATATGCTTGATTAGGGAAGACCCTTATTAGGAAATTATAGTAGCAGTTATAAAGTACATTACCTACAATTTTAAATAAGTAGTAGACAAAAGCTTCAACAATCGAATTTTCAGCCGAGGGGGTTGCCAGGAAAACCAATTAATCCTGAGAGGTTGCTGTTTCCGGACGTGGCTTTTATGTCTCCAAAGTAACCCTCTTGTTTCCAGAACTATTTTAAAGCATCCATATTTATAACGCGCATCCACTTAGCGATTCATAAAGTATGTCTTAAAGGGGCCCGTTTTTATTCGAGAGCGCGGCCAAAGTTTCCCCTTTAACTTCTAATAAAAATGCAAACTAGAATTTAAGAATATGCTGATTTCTCGCGAGTGCGCGCAGAATTGGCAGGGAGCGAATTCCGCATTGGGCACCGAAAATTATTTGGAGAAGGAGTGATTTCGATTCTTGCGCTTAATCAGATTTTGTATCATTTAGGGAATACATCCGCGCGTTAATGGAATTACCATAAAAATTTCGGGCGCTCATCAGTGGCTTCTGTAGGGTCTGATTTATGCGCCATAAAATATTTTTATTCCACTTTTTAGTGGCGACTTGCTGGATTTGGAAATGGAAAGATTAGGAGAATATTTTATAGAAATCGCAGGAACGCAATTTTATATCCGAGGCCTGAGAGGGCGAATGGATATAAATGCGATTTTATTATTTGTTTTTATTGGAGCAACTTTAAACATATACACAACAACTCTATTGAAATTTCGCGGCTACGCAAGGTTTTTGTCCAACCTTCGCATCATTGATGCGAGAGTTCTCAATTCGTGACTCAACTCTGGAATGGACTAAAACAGCATAGACCTACAGCATTCAGAAGTAGCGATGTGTCGATCCGGTCGGATTCGATACAAAGGATCGAATCCGGGGCAGGATCGATTTGGATCGAGTCCAAGTTCCGTTCCGGATTCGTTCCGAGGAACGAAAACGTCGCGAGGCGTCAATTCTCGAGGACATTCATTCCTTTGGCATTCCGCTATTCAATCCATTTCAATACAGAATACAATACAATGTGTTAATGGGAGAACAGCAAATGATGATGGTGTTCGTTTTAGAGGCCTGACGTCGACAGGCGACACATGATACGGCCGAAGTTGCATGCTTTTTTATCAGTTACCAGTGATTTATGGCTTTTGGCGGCTTTGTATTTGCCCAATTAATGTTTAAGACTTATAAACATACTGAATTACCGACTGCGTGACCACTCACCAAAACAAAGATACGCGCGTTGTTCGTTCCGGGTCCGGAATGACCGAGGACCCCGGGTGTCTGAAATGCACATTCAATTTTGATGTCGATCCGAGGATCGAATCCGATGGACTCGATCCACTTGCGGAATGGGATTGGAATGAACGAGTCCGCAAAAGTATCGAAACTTCCCATCACTATTCAGAAGCATGCAGCACAGTATTGAGTTATTATACTTACACTGCTAGCGATTTTTGATGTGTGCGTCCTCTATCCTCTATCTTACGCCCACTGTAACTCTAATTAAGCTTAACCATTAAAGTGTTATATCTTGCATAATATGTCTAAATGTGTAATAAAAGCAACCCTAATGAGATTGTTCTCGGCGGCTTTATTGCTGGGAAGCACGATACAATATATCCACTGTGTAATTTTGCGCGCTTATCTTTTCTCTAATTGCTTCCCTTTTTGCATTTTTTATTAGGATGAGTTAAATATAGAAACTTAACTCAGTAGCATTGTGTTTACTTTGGGGTCGTGGCATCTTCCAGTTATACGCAAACCTTATCGAGTAGAAACGGCAAATATTTCCTGTATCAAATTTACCTTCAACTTTGGCTGCTGTAAACTGTTGCACCATTGTCCTTGAACGGTACAATGCGTGAAAATTCCCAAAACATGCTGCGGGTCCCTATTCTTGCTCTGAGGACGCTTGATCGGCTAACACCGCATGTCAAGAATTCGTTAGCTTCGTCGGAAAAAATCGTGACAAATCGTGAGATTTCGGAAATGGATGAGATTTGAAACTATAGATGCAAATAAAAAAAAAGCTATTTTAAAATTAATAAAATATGGAATATATGTTTCAGATTTATTAAACATTGAGTACATAGTTTGTACATACTTACATAAATAAGTGCAAGAGAATTATAAACATTTTAAATAATTGCCATAAATAAAAATATTAAATTAATATAAAGTAAATGTTAAATGAACTAAATATTTTATTATAGAAATAACACATGAATTCTAAAAATAAAAATGTGGCTACATAGAATATACATAGACCTAAGTATACGGAAAAGAAATTGTTCGACTACTCAGAACCTGAAGAATCTGAGTCCGGGATGACTGGTTTGGAGGGATAAAGTAATTAACTGTTCATTTTTACTTCCTTTTACTACTATAAAGGAAGTATTGGATTCACCCCAAAAATTCGAAATTGAGTTTTCAACAGATCTTCACGTTTTAGAGTCCCCTGATCCCAAAAAACATATTTTTTTTCATTGGTCTGTCTGTCTGTCTGTCTGTCTGTCTGTCTGTCTGTCTGTCTGTCTGTGTGCCTGTGAACAGAATATCTCAAAAACGAAAAGAGGTATGGCATTGAAACTTCATATATAAGTTTTGTGTACTATGTAGATGAGACATCAAGCTTTTGAAGAAAATCGCATAACCGGAAGTAGGTGTTTACTCTTGTGATTTTTCAGTTTTTTTCGATTTTTTCAAAAACGGCTCTAACGATTTTTTTTAAACTTTACATTTTTCTTACATTTTTAATGTGTATTGGTGTGAGATAGGTGATTTTCCAGTTGAATACTTCTAAAGTAGGTTTCTTTTGTTTTTTTTTCTATTTTTTTTATTAACTCCTATTTTAAATAAAACACCCGGTATATTATTACATTTTTGAATTCACCTTAAAATTCTAGAGAAAATTTGTCTCTTTAACTAACACTCGATTTTGTACCGTTTTTGTAGAATTTGTAATTTTTGAAAATTTTTAACAAATGGTTAAAAATTAAAAATAAAATTTTTGACTAATTATAAGATCACGGTAAAAGGAAGTTGTGTGAGTGTATCACACCAGATTTTTTGATTTCTAATTGTTTTCATAATTTTTTTTGGTACCTACAGTAAAAAATAAGACAAATTGAGGCATGCTATCTTTTTCTATTACATGGTATGTTATTGTGAAACAAACAGTTGATCAAAAATATTGTGTCGATTTTTTTAGATACCTAAAACAAATTTGAAACATCATATAAGTTCTGCCTTTTGTAATTTATCTTAATCATCTCGCACTCCGGTGCTGTGAAATTTCCGGGTTTCTTCAGTATTTTTTTTCTAAAAATATTTTTCATTTTTCCTTCTACAACGACGTTAAGAGGTCTTTCAAATTGGAAATTAAAAAATACTAAAATTAATTTAAATACTAAATTTTAATTTAATATTAAATTATACACCTATCCCTGGTTTTATATCAAAAACTATAAAGGAACGTTTCTGTCTATCTACTATTCAATGCACAGTTAATTACTATTAATATCAAATTATATCTTTATCACAAATAGGTACACTGTCAAAGATGCCTATTAATAAAAATTTTACAAGGAAGTACTTCTGATCTTGAAAAGCATCACTCCTACTTGAATGATCTGAAAACCTGATTGCTTTTTGCGTCGTTTAGTGGATATACTCGTATGTTATTACTTCCTTTTACTATAAAGGAAGTAATGGATTCACCCCAAAAATTCGAAATTGAGTTTTCAACGGATCTTCACGTTTTAGAGTCCCCTGATCCCAAAAAACATATTTTTTTCATTGGTCTGTGTGTCTGTCTGTCTGTCTGTGTGCCTGTGAACAGAATATCTCAAAAACGAAAAGAGGTATGGCGTTGAAACTTCATATATAAGTTTTGTGTACTATGTAGATGAGACAGCAAGCTTTTGAAGAAAATCGCATAACCGGAAGTAGGTGTTTACTCTTGTGATTTTTCAGTTTTTTTCGATTTTTTCAAAAACGGCTCTAACGATTTTTTTTAAACTTTACGTTTTTCTTACATTTTTAATGTGTATTGATGTGAGATAGGTAATTTTCCAGTTGAATACTTCTAAAGTGGGTTTCTTTTGTTTTTTTTTTCTATTTTTTTTATTAACTCCTATTTTAAATAAAACACCCGGTATATTATTACATTTTTGAATTCACCTTAAAATTCTAGAGAAAATTTGTCTCTTCAACTAACACTCGATTTTGTACCGTTTTTGTAGAATTTGTAATTTTTGAAAATTTTTAACAAATGGTTAAAAATTAAAAATGAAATTTTTGACTAATTATAAGATCACTGTAAAAGGAAGTTGTGTGAGTGTATCACACCAGATTTTTTAAATTAAATCTGTGCTTATCTCGAGATTATGTAAATACCTATTTCTTGAAAGAACATTTAAATCCGCTTTCAACCGCAACTTGCAACTTTAAGTTAACCGTAGATGGCAGCAGTATTTGATGATAATGCGGGAAATGATAAAATCAGTGACAGCATACATTAAATCATATTACGACTAACAAACATTTTTTTTCTATTTAATCATTTATTGTTACAATTTTTTAAAAAATTATTTTAAATAGAATTGATACAAAAATCGTGAGATAAATAGTCCTTATCGTGAGATCGTGATATTTGCAATTAAATTGAGAAAATAATAACGTTTTTCGTACACTAGCATTAAAAGAGCTACTTTGCCGTACAATTTATTAATCAGAAAGTTGCACTTTGCGGTATTCGTACGGCAAAGTAGTAAGTATTTTGCGGTTACAACACATATAAAACGTTATGTACATAATAACATTACTCTACTTATTTGCTATATACGAGGATACATTTAGTATTCCGTTTTGTATGCTAGTGTACGAAAAAATATTGTACGAAACTCGTATGAAAGTGGCTTTTCCATACTCGTCTCGAAATTCCGGACTCGGCCTAACGGCCTCTTCCGGAAACATCTCACTCGTACTGAAAAGCTCCACTTTCTATACTTGTAACGTAAATTACTATTCTTGGAATCGTACATGCTGTCTTAATGCACTCAAATTTCTAGGTAGCAATTATTTGCTGTAGGCTTCTTGCCGCTTCTATTTAATTCGCCTTTTTGTAATTCGATTTTTGTACAACGCACATTTAGAATTGTTCGCCAGCGGGCGCCCTCAGACCAAGCACGCAAACGCCTGACTTCTTCGTAAAATCTGCATGAGTTGTAACTTTCTGCATCAATCTTTTCAAAATGGAAACAGGAAATTACTTCCTCTGTAGACTATAATTTCCAAAAAACAGATATCAATGAAAATCGAAAGTTCCAAAGACGATAGGCTCAGAGATACTATAAATTTCTAAAACCTGAAATAGAAGCTTAAGCAACTCAACATACGCCATAATTATAAAGAATTCGTAAAACAAAGTAAAAGAAGAATGAAAAGTTGGTAATGGTAATGGATATTACCGCACTCAGTGCGGTAATGGATAGATATTACCGCACTCAGTGCGGTAATATAATATTACCGCACTCTTTTTGTATAAAGAAATACATTGAACCAGAATTTATTGGTGAAGATAAAATATTGAACAATACACGTTTGCTTATGGCACTTAACGAGACTCGTTTGATTGCTGCAAAACTTGGCTCACCGCCTCGTTTTTGGCAATCAAACTCGTTTCGTTAAGATGCTCATAATCAAACTTGTATCGTTAATATCTATTACACGTAACACATAATAAATAATTTTCTTAAAAATACGTAGGGGAGGAGGGGGCAGATTTAAATTTTTGGAATTTATCGCTAACCGGCTAGTGCAGAATTCGGGGCACATTCCTCTCCTTTTATTTGCTTGCCTTGAAAATTTAACTATTGTTACTAGAGAAACATGGTTAATAATAATTAATATTAACAATGGGAGGGGGATGTGTTCCGGATTCTGCAGTTTTGTTTGTTTGTTTGTTAATGGACAAGGTCTAGGTATGCAGAGTACCAGGTACCTTAGACACCGACTGTTTTGGTCATGTGGTCAAAGTCCTACTTAGAATTTTGCCGAGACTAAGGAGTTCCAACCCTAGCAAGGGATCTCTTACATGCTACACATAGCAGTAACATGGGACCCACGGCTTTACATCATTTCCGAATGATGGCATGCTGTAGAGGTTTTCATCTGTATTTTTTATTTTTGAAAACCTCACCGGGACCGGGAATCGAACTCGCGACCCTTAGATCAGCAGCCAGGATGCTTACCACTGAGCTACCTGAGTAGCTGTCTTTTTCTTAAAGTAATAGAACACATAAAGTCAAGAATAAGGTGTACTGTGGATGACCCTATTTTAGTATTAAATGGCTGTTTGCAAAAACAATTGGCTGCTAAGCCATCCACGAAAAACAAATAGCATTTCTCATCTTACGGGAATTGTGAAAGTGCATTTAATTTGTCGTTCATAAGAGAAAACCTTATTGCAGGGTTTGAAAAGCTTTGAATATGCCATTTTCAGCCATTTGCTTCGGTAATAGACAGAAGTAATATCAGTGCAATTGCTACTGATGAAGATGTTTCCAACATATCTCAGCAATCAATCGTGATGACACCATGCACGTTTCAACAATCAATCGTGATAACACAAGAGTCCGTTCGACCATTTCCCAAAGCAAGTGAGAGAACAGTGTAGCCATCAGGTAGACCCAGAAAGAAAGGAACATCTCGAGTGTTAACGGATTGGTATGGCATAGTAAATGCATCATAAACTATAAATCGTTGTTCGCACTCAATTTCGGAAAAACTGATAGAATGTTTTTTTATTCCCCAAAGCATTTCTACATATTATTGTTTGTCACAGGGCTACTTCAGTTTTTTTCAAGTATTTAGGGAATACCCCGATAATTTTACTATAAAATTTAAAATCGTTGTCCACCCTTTCTGAAGATGGTATAACAGTTATACTCCACAAGTTTTAGTTATGAAAGGACGACAATTATAACATACCTACATTAAAAAATTATTGTCTGCATCTAGTTTTGTAGATACAACTTAACGCTTCTTATTATAAAATGTATCTCCTAATACTAGTGGTGGTCACGTGAGCTTGTAGTCTTTAATTTTTTAGTAACTCAACTTATGTTTAGTGACTGGGAAGGCAATTCTATCATAAACTCTGCATCTAGTTTTCTAAAGGCATTGCGCCGCTCGTTATTCTAAAAGATATTTCCTATCACTGGTGTTGGTCACGTGAGCATAGAAATATTTACTTCTCAATAACTCAACTTCTATTCAGCGGTTGGGAAGAACATTTTACCATAAATAAAATTCATGCAACCACTCGGATAGGAATGATAGCATAAATTCCAAAATCGTTGCGTATATCCGGTTTTGCAATGTCAACATAACGTTTGCTATTATAAAAAATATTTGCTAACACTTTTAGAACTCATCTCGATAACTCAGAAGCGGAGTGGTCAGCGACTGAGATGGCAATTTGACTATCAGTCCTGAATTTAATCTTATATTTCAGCTTTGGAAAAGCTGATGTAATGCTTGTTATTTTAAATTCTATACCTAAACTGTGATATTGGGTAACTAACCGTTTATTTTTCAATAATTAGGTTTCTGCCTGGCAATTTTTCCATAAATTCTATAATAATTTTTAGTTTTTTAAAACCAATGTAAGATGCACGAGTGTTTTTTTTTAAGGTATTTATTAACCATACTATTAGACAGGTGAGCTTATAAACATTTATTTTTCATACAATCGATTTTTATTCAACAACTAGTTGATATAGATACCGAATTCTAATAATATTTTTATATTCAAATGACTGCTGCAATTTTTTTATCACAGATTATAATATTACTACTTGTCAGCAATTTTGTTGGTAGGGCCAACCGAACGCAAAATTAATATTCTACCCCCTTACAGAAAAAGACAGATTCAGGCATGCTGAAAAATAAATATTTCACATATGGACTGGTAAAATACATCATCAGTGAAAAAAAATACCAAACTTTACAGCCTAATAAAAGATAATGCAATTAATCGCGTATCTCCCTTTTATTTTTCTTTTAAATGTATAATTTTCCCAAAAAATTGCTTCTCCATTCATTGAGAATTAAGCTTCTTCAGATGAAATTAGTAAATAATATGTGCAATATAATAATAATAATTTATTGATAGGTCTACCTAACTGCTCCATTTCAAACTTTTCTTGGAGCAAATACGACGAAAAATATATATTTATGTATTAAGGGAGGTTTTAATATGTTTTTACCCATAGGTTAATACGGTTACAGATCAAGGGCCTTTGGCCTGAGATCAATAAGTAAACCGAAGGTAAAAAACATGAATATCTCCAATGGTGCATACAATATTTTATTGACTAGCATATCAGCAAAAATAATATGGCATTTAAAAAAGTACATTTAAAATAAGAATACGTAAGTACCATTAAGAATTTCCTGAATGTATGGTTGCTAAGACGTTTTTTGTAGTTGCAATGTTACCATGAGATCGAGGGAGAAATAATTTGAAAAATCTCTCGGGAGCTATGAATAGCCTTTCATATTTTGCATCTATGATGAAAGTGAACAATATCATGTTGCTAGTAAACAACTGTTATTTATAAGATTGGTAATTTTATTCATTCAATAACTGCGTGAAAATCCAAGCTATAATAATTAATTCAAGTAGCGATTAATATTAGGAGAACTATTAATTAAAACGCATGAATGTGATTAAAATAACACGCTTCAGCTTGCGACCTCGCGTACCGATAATATCCCTGGACACGGAGGTACTGGATGAAGTCACCCTACCTGCCAAAGTTGTAAACATCGATATCGCAAACTCCAGACGCGCTATCACAGCCGCAGTCAGCCTGCTTACGCCAAACGTAGTGTGGCTCCGATTTACTGCTAAACAAGCTATCTTTAAACCTACGTCTTTCACCGCTCTGTGCCCACTGCAGACCATAAACTGTAAAAATGTTGGGCCACTCCGATCTTGCCGTCCGTGAAAGACAGCAAGTGCTTCTGGTACAGTTTTTATTAATAAAAAGTTACTCGTGGTTTGTTTAAGTTTTAAGATGAGAAGCATGATAGAAATACTAGAATTGGTTATAAGTACGATATAAGCTAATAAATCCATCTCAAGAATTCAGTATCTTTATCGCTTTATGTCTTACAATAGAGATATATTAATTTAACCTAGGTTTAAAAAACTACCATAATTCAACTTGTTCTTCTTGCAGTAATATCTTCTATCGAAACCGGCGCCTTAGTCTTAGACATCGCAGCACGTAATAAATATTTGATTAGTTAACCGAACGAAGTTTGTAAATTCTTTAATAAAGAAGTTCGTCTCGTCCAGAATGGCGTTTTTTTTAAATTTTACCTTGCATGACTAGATGCAGAAGCTAGTACTCAAGTTGAAGGACAGTAACGAACGACTTGACAATAAAACAGTATAATTAAGTAATTGAAGTTCGTTTTTAGGGCAGAATATTAAAAGAAAACTCTTTTATTAAAGCCTTTATTTCGGAAAGCTTTATCAAGGCAACCACAATAAAGTTTACAGTTGTAGATATATCAATAAGAAAAAACAGGTCCGATCGCCATTTTGAAGTACTAACCACCACTGTCTGTAAGTATAACAATTGTTTTTCTTTGTTGATTTCTCTTCAACTGTATGCTTTATTGTAGTTGCCTTGCTAAAGTAATGAAGCTTTTCGAAAGATAAAATGATAAAAGGGTTCTCTTTTGATTTACTGCCCTAAAGAACGAATCGCAATTATTTAATTACACTTTATAACTATTCTTATACGGTTCAAAATTGTCCTGGACTTTTTATATGTGTGGCACTAAATGAAAAGCTATGGTCAAGCCTGTAACTGATAATTAACGTATCTGTGTTAGCAATATTCAAGCAAGATTATTTTTTATTTCAATAAAGAATGGAAATATACTCAACATGGCGTTGATATGTCAAGTTGTATTGCTCAACGCATTATTATAAAATGTATGTATTGTGATTGTGAAAGAGCAACCAATATATATCCCCGCCAACAACAAAAAATTGGAAAAGTGGGCATTGCACGCAGTTTAGTATTTAAGTGGTGTAGAACGGTCAAATATGGTGTATCCTTAGAACAGAAAATAGACAGGAAGTCGCATTTCTTTTAACTTGGCTGTAACATTTAGGTGACGGAAGTGGCCATTTTGAAAACCCACGTATGACTAATCAGGTGTGATACCTGTTTGACAGTTGTGGGTTTTAGTTAGTTTGATGCTAATTTTGGATTTATTAATGAATTTTTAAGTTGATCTAAAACGTATAAAGAGTGTTTTGGACAATGTGTGTCCGATCTTAGGTGGTACAATTGCTATAAAAGCGTTTAGGTATGTGTATGAACTCGTGTGAACAATTGTTTGGAAACTATGGTTAGTTGTGCAGCTTGTGGCTGCTCTCAGACCACAAATAACAGGAGTTTGGACATTACATTCCATCAGTAAGTATTAATATTACTTTTCACTTCAAATAGAGAAATAATTTCTCTGAACATATCACTTGTCATACGTACTTGTACATATCAATGGTCATGGGCATAGAAGGGAACTATAATACTGTCATTATTTGTAATCATACAGTCTGAGGCAACAATTTAAATTACAGGCAGTGACTGAAGTCACACAAACTCACATGTAGTCATAAATCACATAGTGTAAAGTGCACTTAATAAAACTGTTGCAATTGTTTGCTGCACATGCACCCTCTCGATATGATACGCCACTGGCAAAAGGAAACAACCATCCGCCATTTTGAAAATCCATCGCGGTAGCACGGATTTCTTACAAATGCGGCTTCCTGCCTATTTTCTGTTCTAAGGGTGTATCGAACATTTCACATGCTGCATGTCCTGTAAAACTCCGGCGAACATCACACGTTTAATGAGCTTATTGAGAATGATCGAAGAATTAAGGTCCGTAATTTAGTTGAAATAGTAAAAATTAGTATTGGTAGTGTAGAAGTCATCATCCATAAGCTCAAGTTTAGCAAACTTAGCCCGCGATGGGATCTCAAAAAGCTCTCGCAAGATCAGAAGGAGAAACGTGTTGACATTTGTCGAAAACTCCTACACCATTTCCAAATAGTTCGGACGTGTCCTCTTCTGACTACCACCTGGTTGGTCTAATTAAGGAGCATTTGACAGGCAAGAAATTTAACTCTAATAAACAAGTAATGGCAACGGTGGAAACTTATTAGTTGCACATGCAAACAAAGACTTTTTTTCTAAAATAAAAAGTGCAGGCCAATTCTGAACATGCTTCGTACATAACCTGTTTAAAATATTGTAGTTCTTTTCTTTGAGATTTTTCTGTGTATTATAATTCAGCAGCTGCAATAGCAGTGCAAGATTTAGAACTTAGATACTTATAGTATTGTCTGCACCAGAGAAACTAATATGAAATTTGTGATTCTATAAATCATATACAGTATGATCGAAAACTTTTAACCTCTAGAGTACTGTGGAATTATTTGGTCAAAAAATTTTGTTGGCAGTCGTGGTAGTAAACGTCACATTGGCATTTTATATCTGTTAGTTTAAGGTTATGTCAGGTTTGTCATTTCAACAAATATAAACATTCTTGTTGAATACATAAAAATTTTAGTAACAAAAACAACTACAGCTATTCAAAATGATTTGCATTTTCCATACACAGCACCACCTAGTGCTCGGCATTAAACATCCTGTAAAAGTTAAGTTTATCTGTCAAAATTGTATAAGTTATGTTATTAAGTAGCCTTACACCATTATCAACATAAATTTAATTTTTTTGAAATCCACAACCCTCTAGAGGTTAAAAGCTTTCGATCATATGGTACTAATATTCCTATGGACTACGTGAGCTTGCAAACAGTTTTTGGGTAGACAAATTATGCCATAAAAATCCAAAATAGTTTTTTGCATTCAGTTTTAAAAAAATTGATGGTGTGAATTTTCCAGAAGGCTTTATATGCACCTCTATCATTCACAAAAGCTACAAATGCGTCTTTGCATTTTTCAAGTTGTTTAAAGAAAGTTGACGACATATGATGCACCTATAAATTTATATATCTATAAGATATTAGATTTCGTTCATATTGAAAGTGCATTCATGATTTTAATAGATTGATTTTCAGGAAAACCGAGTGCATCTGTATCCAAAGTAGGATAAACCCGGTTCTAGTTAGGCGCTTGAATGTTAAGTGGGAAATCAGCGCTACGTGCAATACTGAGGTTTAACCCGCATGCGAAACTATGATTGAGGCTTTCCAGAAACAATCGAGATCAACTACTACACACATTTGTTTTGCACATTTTGAACCCTCACATTAGTATAAAAGCTCACCATTCCGAGAGTGGTCTCTTGGATGAGTTCTATCCTTTCCGCTTCCATGTCCTGGCAGCAGTAAGCTACATTATCTTTACTGTTATGCTTGTAGAAGTGTAATTGTAATTGTTGTTGTTCATGCTGTTGCTAATTTGAGCGCACTGCAGCCGAGCAGTCGTCTTATCAATCATTTTAGTCGATTGCGGTTTCCTTAGTTTCCATCCGCTCATGCAGTTAAATGGAAATTCAAGCTCCTCTGCAGGTAAAACATGTGAAAAATTGTATCCATAATAATTTATTACTTTCTTGGAATGCATATTTAGTAGTTTTGCTACTCTTGATCACGCCAGGACTCTGCTTGCATTTGGAACATTTGAACTACTTAATGTTGCATTTGCATTGCCATTGTAAACTCAATTTAATTTTTGACCATTTCAAGTTTCTAAAGCACATTTATAGCATGCGCCGTATTTGATGATCGTGCAAACCATGACGTAATACACAAAATTAAAGTGCTTAGTGATAAGCTGTTTGGGACTTTTCAAATTTAGCTGACAAAGAGGGACAGTTGCGTTCATTAAAATAACCTACTTTCTGAATTAATACTGCGCATACAGCTTATGTCTGTCTATCTTTTTCTTTCTTGGTGCTCTTTGATAAACTTTTTTTAATCGCATGTTATAACCGAAGTTTTCAACACCCCAATAACTCAATTACATTATATCAATTTGAGATTCGTTTTAGATTTAGTTGGGCACTGTTACCTTTTATACTACTGTAGCGTAGCGGTGATGAATGACCTGAAAACGTCTTTCGTGCAAGAGAAGGCCATAAACTAAAATGTGACTTAAATTGCACTACTAAATCAGCCAGTAAAAGTGGGATTGGTAATGTGACAGTTTAAAAAAAGTATTAATTGTACGCGTGCAATCGGAAGCATCTGTAATGTCAAGAGTCATTGGTGTCGCCGAGTTGAACAATCAAAACTAACTTGTCTAAACGTCACGATGCAATTTCTAGCTCAGCCGCAGCTATTTCATAAAAGCAGTGATATCGGTCAACAAACCCTTTTGCCCCAAATAACAATAAACCAGGCGAAAAGGGAAAGTCAACCCGGGTGGACAACAGTCGTAAACGCTCGAAATGGGAAAGTCCTTTTCGACGGAAGTTATTTCAACCTCTTGTGCTACAATACAGTAAAAAGACCTTAGCTGGACAATCCTATTGTACTCAAAAGAATAGGAAATATCCCTTCCATTCAAACGCACCCTATATAAACGCAAGTAACTTAGTTTTCGAGATCACTTTTACGTAACAACAGATCACTTCGCTTAATATCACTTGGCTGTCTGCCGCTTCCGCTGGACTCAGTCGTCTGTCGCCGTCGCTGAACCCAGCCGCCTGCCGTCTTCGTGGAACTCGGACGTCGAGCCGCCGCCCCCGAGAGGACGATCATCGCCCGCACCTACAGCCTACGCCTTCCCCGGACGTCGAGCCACTTCAGCCGCCGCCCCCGAGAGGACGATCAGTGCTCGCTCTTGACGTCTACGTCGTTCCCAGGACGCCGAGACACTTTAGCCGCCGCCCCAAAGAGGAAGACAAGCGCCCGCTCCTGCAGCCCCAGCCACTTCTAGGACGCTGCGCCGTTCAGCCGCCGCTTCCAAAGGATCTCACCAGCATCCGACTACGGACGCCAATCCGCCATCGTCTTTCTATTGGTTACATGTATATGTTGTCTAGTTCTAAGTTAATCTGTACAAAATAACTATAATAAATTTTTCTCCGATTAATCAACTGTTTAGCAGAGCGTAACGCCTCCTCCCTTCCTTTGATTGCCGCCATTTTTACAACCGCCACCGTTGAGCTAGTTGGAAGTGTGTTAAAATATATGTCGATTTTACTTACACATGCTTCGACTTCCTATTTTTCCAATCCAAATACCTTTCTTAAATCATACGACCTCTTCCTCTCTTTGCAGTTTATCATCCCCACTGCAGTATTTCTTTCTTCCATCGTCTTACCACGATTTCAGTTTGACTGCGTATCCTATTACATATCTATCAGCTTTATTCTTCGACTGATATACTAGTTTCTAACGTAGTTTATTAGAATTGTACTTAAAATTTGTATTTCTATTGCCCTCTGCTTCTTTGCGATAATGTTTGGATAAATATAATTTTGGTGAAGCGTGTGACTTCCTCCAGTGCAAATTTTGCTCAGGCCAAGCTTTTGCGACAATCACTATTTCCCCAGCTCTGAAATGCCAACATTGTTGTTCAAAAAGGAGCTGGACGAGTTATCCAAAAGCAATTTAAATAATTACCGATTAATTCGTAGCGTTTGGAATAGTTCTCTTTCTGTCCAGCGTTTAGTAAAAGGTTCCAAGCGCTTGCAGAGAAGTTTCAGTTAAAATTCCTAATTAGCATCCTCCACGTGCTCGCTCGGCATTCGGCCGGCTTTACAAAGCTAAACAGGGATGCCTAATTCAATGTAGGCATGCATTGTCATCCTGGACTAATACCAGGACGTCGGCAGATGCATACCTCGGCTGTGAATATGACATCCGGACATAATTAACAATTAAGGTAGTCCATGCTGGCAATAAATCACATCAGCGTCTATTATTCGATTCCCGCCTGTACTACACTTTAATGCATCCATTTAGGCCGCAAAGTGGGCCGTTGTGCCCCCATTATCGGTTTTAAAATTACATCCTCTGGTGAAAACTTTTAATAAAGCGTCAGCGATGGTAATATGACAGGAATTTGCCCGGTGGGCATTTGTATTTCGGCTCGTTCGCATGATTTATGGCGCGAACGGCGTTTTGTGGAAGAAATTCGGGCTAACAAAGGGAAAGATTCGGTTTCAGCCGGAATTAACTCCTATTGAGAGCCAGGCATTCCTAAATTGACAAATTGGCGAGTTTAATTGCTTAATTCTGTTAACCTTGCACTAAAGTTCTAGTGCAGATGACAAAATTGCAACAGCTTACTTAAAAAATATTCAATGAAATGTCTGAACTCATTGTGTGTTGTTAAGTATTGGTTCAGAACACAACAGATGTATGACCTATGACACCAGTTATAAGCCGTTCACGATCTTTTTGGGTCAGGTGAGGCTATGACCATCTAGTAATTTGGTTGGCAGAACCTCTGTTGCAACTAAACTCCCTCATGGAAATTGACACTTTTTGTATTAGGTTAGGTTGTTTTCAGTTTAAGGTTATATTTTCTGAATAGGTACATTGTTGCCGGATATTCTCTAGTCTCCACATCCACTCGCGTTCTTTTAAATTTGGTCTGTCCTTTTTAAATTGGAAGTAGGATCGTTTGATGGAAATTTTTAGTTGTAACAAAATTATTTTGGGCATTTTGACTTTTCCTTTAACGGAAATTGAAATGATTTTTTTCACATTTGATAAATCATTTATTTTCTTACGAATATTAAAATAATAAATCTGGCAATGTGGTGGCAAGAAAATGTCGAACAGACACTGACAGAAAAAAAAGGTGCATCCGCTACATCACCAAGTCAGTTAGTCCAACATGAAAAGAAAAATCATAGCCAACTCTGTCCCAAAAAGGTAGTGAACGGCTTATACATAACGTACTCGCCCAAGTATGACCATCATTGGTCAACTATTATATTATGGGCAGTTTTACAGTACAATTATTTAGCTGTGAATTATTGTGAAACACACCGCAGAACCGTACGAGGTGGTCAATATATGACAAAAGTTAGCGTAAAAAGGGATACACGGCGAAATAGACATTTAAAAAAAACAAGCGGTGCCGAATATAAACTTAAAAATCTGGTGTGATACACGTACACAACTTCCTTTTACAGTGATCTTATAATTAGCCAAAAATTTGATTTTAAATTTTTGAGCATTCATAAAAAAAATTCAAAAATTACGAAAACGGTACAAAATAGAGCGTTAGTTGAAGAAACAATTTTTTTCTAGAATTCTATGCTGAATTCAAAAATGTAATAATATACCGGGTGTTCAATAGGAGTTAATACAAAAATTGAAAAAAACCAAAAGAAACCCATTTTAGAAGTATTCAACTGGAAAATTACCTATCTCACATTACGTTTGAAAATAATCGTTATAGCCGTTTTTGAAAAAATCGAAAAAACTAAAAATTCACAAGAGTAAACACCTACTTCCGGTTATGAGATTTTCTTCAAAAGCATGCGGTCGCAGCTACATAGTACACAAACCTTATATATGAAGTTTCAACGCCATACCTCTTTTCATTTTTGAGATATTCGGTTCACAGGCAGACAGACAGACACACAGACAGACCAATAAAAAAATATGTTTTTTGGGTTCAGGGGACTCTAAAACGTGAAGATCTGTTTTAAACTCAATTTCGAATTTTTGGGGTGAATCCAATTCCTTTATTGTAAAAGGAAGTAAAAATTATAGTGAATGATCTTGTTCCAAATTACCGTGATATAAATACGAACAACAGTTTTACTAAACGAATAATATACCGAATAAAAGCGCTCGGTACCGATTCAGCTAAGTTTAGGATCCTAGTTAAAATGTGTTCAAGTCCAATATTATGTATTAATTAGGTTTTAAAGACCGCCGGTTAGCTGCTACCGCAGGTGCGTATGAAGTATAGTAAAATACCTCTGACTTGCGCACTTTCTCACATGCGTACTATTATTATAAAAGGGGGTTGTAGAAGGGCAGCTTTTCCTCAGTGTGCGATGTGGAGTTCGCAGAACAGATAAAAAGTACCAAGAACCACTCACCCAGTGTTGAAGATTATGTGAAGAATATTGAAAATTACTTGAAGAATATTTCAATATTACATGAATAATACTTGAAGGCTTGAAATAAATCCAATAAAATTAAGTGAAAGTAGGACAATAAACAGTTGCGTATCTGACATTGTAAGAGGCCCAAAAATGAATTGCCAACGAAATACTGTTATAATAATGGATCGAGCAGAAAGGTGTAGGGAGCTACAAAACCCAATTATACATACCAATTCCGCACTACATTGCCGACAACTTTAGTCCCAAATATAAGTGAGGGGAATATCTAAATTTTAAAATTAATATTTTTATGCACAATTAACATTATCCAATAAGTTTTTAATATTAAATGACGCGGAAAATTATTCTCTTTAATTTAGTACCACTACCATTTTTTTCCATAAAAATGGTGAGCAGGAATACGCTTAACCGTCATAAGCCATGTAAATTGCCTATCTTCAGAGGTATGATCTACCACCCGGTATATAGAGATAGCAGAGAGCTGTAGTTCCAATGACTAATTTATGACAGTGGTCACTCTTCAAGGCCAGTTTTTTAGCTTAATATGCTGCTTCGCTAAAACATTTTTGATAAATTCTTCCTAAATTCTGGCTCTAATTATAGTGTACAGTTATTAGATACAACATCTAAGTGTGAGCTGGATACAAAAGGAAGCCGCATAAAGCCACTCCCAGCCACTAATAATCAGCCGTTACTGTTGTGTATACACCATTTTATAATTACTAACTTAATTCCCTTCTTTAGCAACCCCATAGTGTAGCCCGAACAAGCTCCACCAATTACTGGCCTTTGTTTTCTCCGCCAAGCCAAACAACGCTGATTGACAGTTGAATGCACAAGGCGGTAAACTGGAAATGTTCGGCGAAATTTTATAATTATGAACTTGCCGTAGGGCCGAAGTTTCGGTGGCTTCCTGAAACCTCGGGCTGCCGAAGAGCGAGCAAATGAAAGAAGCAAAACAAGCTCATTTATTAGGGTCATTCTTCAGTGAAACGCTATCCCGAGGCGAGAACTTCGCGGTAGTTAAGGCCAGCAGTCAGAAGTTAGTCTTTCGCCACTCACTCAAGTGCATTTCCCCGAGAAACAGGCGAGGATATGCCATTTGTCATTTCGCGAGCAAATAAATTTCCAGCTCCTTTCGCTAAGGAACTTACGTGGCGTTTCTGCATTGCGATTAGCTGGCGAGGTTTTATGAAGTGCCTTTCTATTGTGCTGCCGTTTTTTTTTGTTGAAATAGAGAAGTGACTCAGCAAAACATTTTTTAACAATAGTCAACCGCATCTTCCAAAACTTTAAGAAGCTTGCTAAAGAGCTTATCTTTAATTTGCTACTACCCACGAATTATTGACTGACTTATCGCAGTTAGTTCTTTGAACCGAAGAATTTTCACGTCGGCGTCGTTCTCGTCTATCCATGGCTATTTTAATTTAATCGCGTTCTTGGTCAAAAACCTCCTCTTCTTCTGTATGGTATCAATTCGAAAGATTTTTGAGTGATTGTTTCTTCTTCATCCTTCTGATGTATTTATAGCAGGGTAACAATTTTCCTTTATTTTGTCCTTCAACGTAGTTACTACTCGTAATATCTGGCTCACCGAGTTCAATTTCTTCGTTATTATTTCATGTAGAATGCGTTTGTCATCCTTTTTGTCTTCAGTCCACAGCGGCTATGTTCGCAATAGCTAAGAATTAAAACAGAAATATAAAATGTCTCTACTCTATGACCTTTTCACGTTATCAAAAGGTGGGTATTCCAACAACCAATGCCAAAGTCGATCAGCGTTTCTCAAATCTCATCAACAGAATCTGCAGCAACGCCACTCTCCAAATGAAATTATGAGAAAGAAGGAAATAAACTTCGAAAGAAATGTGATGTAAAGCGGCACATGCACCATAAACTGCTCACTCAACGAAAATATATTAAACTGCCTAAAAAAGAATGAACAAGCCTTTTGGAAGTCATTTCCAAAACAAGGGTGTGCTTTGGTCTAGAATTTGACTTCCATAAGACAAAACACATAACGAAAGAAGGCAACGACGAAAAGCCCAAAGCACTTGATAGAAAGAAAATAAAAATATACAAAAACAGAAGATAGACGAAGGTCCAAGGTATTATTAGCGATATTGCCACACTAAAATTGAAATGGGTTAGCCATGGAAATAAAAGAAGCGTTAGGAGAAGTAGAGCGAATATATGAAAGTGGCTAGATTAAATGGATTCCACTGCGTGAAAAACCACGATACCTGGAAAATTATTAGAGTGGTATTTCCTGAAAGGGCGTACCTAGAAGAAGACGAAGAAACAGAACATGAGATTATGGCAACAATAATGCTTATTATATTTGATGTATTTAGGAAGCGAAAATATTGTTCCTGCGTGTCCTGGGTTGATTTATAATATATTTCCACTTTCTATAATCTTTGCACGTTTTCTTCTAGTTTGTGATCTCTATCTATCATTTTATTAGATTTTCCTTTGTTAGGATCCTTTCAAAATTTGAATTTTGGTGCCCAAGAAAGGAGAAGGGCTGTTAGCTTTTAGCGTCGTTCAGCTATCGCGTTTCTATAACGCATGCAAGCACGATTCTTTAGTCGCATAGTTGCCTTCAAAGAGAGAGGTTGCTGAAAAATTTACACTTTTATGCTTATCTCACGCCCGACGCGTCGGTGTGGAATATGCTGGTTACTTTTAAAGTGGAGCAGGTACTATTAAGCAATGTTTGCGCATGGTGTGTCAATTGCTTATAAGAATAGAAGTTTTTTGAAGCTGTGCCGTGCCGCGCTAGCAAATTATGAAAACTGTCGAGTTTAATTGTCTTCATAAGATTTCTATCATTTTTGGAAATTTGCGATTAACGTTTTCTTTCAAATTATTGCGGATATTTGAAGAATTATTGGCCCCTGGACTGTAATAATCTCGAACCATTTCCGCATCCTGATGTAGCCATAGAATGCTCTATCGAGGGCTGACTGTTCGCCCGATATTCGATTGTCGAATTCCACAAATCTCCAGGCGACCATAGGTAATAGACTTCCGTGAACTCCTGCATCTGTTGACGCTGCACCCATTTAAGTCATTTATGCTTTATCACATAATTTTATGTGTTCATTACTGTTAATTTTAGATATGATGTACTGGAATAAGATGAATTTTGCATATACGAGTATACTGCTCCACAAATGAACAGGACCACCAATACCAATTGTATTTGGTACAGCTGCGGAAACATAAACCGGGACAAGTTCTGTAGGGTCATTTTTTACTATTTGAACGTTGTAATGTTGCCTTCCTGATTTTTTATGAAATGCTTTCTATCATGTGTCAATGAACAAAGACGAACATGTTAATGCAGTACAAGAAGCTTGGGATAGCATCGAAAATGAATTTATTCAGACAATTTAACTTCGGCAAAAAATTTGTGTCCCGCTTTTTATTTCCGCAGCTGTACATTACCTACGTCATAATATATATAAAAGTTTTTGTTTTATAGTATACTCATATTAAGCATATTAACTGCTGTCTTCAAATGTCAACTGAAAATCATATTAATAAATTTTTTTAGAAAATTATAAAAAAAACTATTTTTCACAAAAATAAGAAGTAGGAAAAAAGGAAATTAATAGCTTTTTTTAGTCTCCTACGAACGTTTAAAAATTTTTTGGCAACGATTTGGCATATTTAGTGTGCAATGTGCTATCAATATTTGGGCAAAATTCAAAATTTTAAAATGATAATATTTCATTAATGGACTGAGTTTTATTTAAACCAAATTATGAAAAGAATGATTTTTATAGTGACACAATCCTGAAAGATTACCAAAAATGCCATAACTGTCCTTTTGGAAAATATTTTCTTTTAAATTGCACCAATATATGCAAATGGTCCAGTTCATTTGTGGAACAGTATATATTACTGCCCATATTTGAATGTGTATTTGGCAAGTAGGGTATCTCTGTGCAATAGGCTTTGGGATTATTACCGCTCGCAGCACGAGTTCAGCGCCGGGTGTATTAATATTGTTTGCCTTTAGCCTGATATCGCTGCGATAAGGTATAAACCCTTTGCGAAAAGTGAACTCAATGTTTTGTTGTAGTCCTGGCCTTCACCTAATGCTGATTATACAGTGTGATTTTTTAAAACTCAATTGCAGCACCCTGGATAGCCTGTATTGTTGGTGACACTGTAAGTCTATGTCAAATTCGAGGTTAGCAGGTTAGATTTGGCGTCAGTCTGTATCAAAACCTGCTAACCTTGAATTTGACATAGACTTACAGTGTCGCCAACAATACATTTCAGTATCGCCAACTGTATATATAGGTTTTTAATTACAGTTTCATTTTCGTAATTAATGCGTAGTACAGCGCTCGTACTTTGCAGTTAAACATTTCTGAAGGACAAAAATAAGGTAAGGTTTAGATATTGGAGAGAGTACAGTATCTACATCTTTGGTGAAACCCCTAAAACATCACTGACATTTAACCCACATGGTAGCCCCTTAACATTCATAAGCACCCATATAGCTTTACCCATGTATTGAAGCAAGGTGGGTTGTTACGTGTCGTAAATAAGTTTGCAAGTGTAATAGACTCTCACATTTAATCTTGTGAGCAAACCAGTTTTTATATCGTTTACTATAGCTTCTTCTTCCTATTCCTGCTTTTATTAACGAATTTATTCACTGCTGTTAATTCGAAATGATTTTAGTTATACTAAATTACTTTCTCTCTTTCTCTCTCTCTCTCCCTCTCCCTCTTTCTCTCTCTTTCTCTATCTGTGTAATGCTTTTCTATGACATCAGTAATCGCGGATGTTACTATTGCTTTGTATTTTGTTACCGCACAAACACGATACGACATAATCGAGAAATAAACCTAGAATACAAAGCCTTAGCCTTAGCAGAAAAGGTTCGCTCCAGCTAAAACTCAGTCGCGAGGGCGGGTTCTTTGCGACCTTTGAGTTAGGGCTGTACTCCGGTACGAGAGGTTAAGATGGTAAATAATTGAAAGCGCCACCACATTCAGGATGAATCGGGGTAAAATTAACAACAAATCAACACACTTAGGCCCACTTTGAATGTGGAAGTAAGTAGAACCTACTTCTGCTTCTACCTTGGCACAACCTTGATGTAGCGACTGCAACAGCTGATTCGAACCTTCCTTTGATGGCATCAGCTTACACTCATCTAGATTCCTGTACAAAACAAACACAAAAGAAACAGCATGCAAACAGCAATGAAAAACGTATAAACAATTAACAAAACTCTATTAATGAAATAAAATATGTAAAACTCAGAACATGAAATGTTTACTGGTTACATTTGCAACTAATCAACAAAAGGGGCTAGTTTGGTTAGATGGTAACGTTTCAACTAAATACAAATGACAAAACGGTATTAACATTAGGTTTTACCACAAGAACTACTTTACATGACACTCAACGTAAAACGCCTTATCAACAATGTTCAAGTGAACATTGTTGATAAGGCGTAGTAAGTATAAGTATACTTCCAACGCAAGGCGACATGTAAACATTAAAATTTGACGATAATTCACTTTAACGAATCACTGTTAATATATGGGCTGACATTGACCTTAATAGAAATCCAGACATTATATCTTGGTTTTCAACATCTGCGGTCGCATCTCCAGGTGAGTGCCACAACTAAAAGTAAACAACTGGAATCTGCATCGAGCGGTATTCAAGCAGACGTGACGATATATATCCCCACGGAAGAGAAGAAATGAAGTACCATACGACAGGTAGTTGCGGGACGAAAACTGGTGACTTTACTGCGATAATGGTTTAGAACGTTCACGGGATTTTTCACTTCATAATGCGCAATTGCCGTCCATTTAGAGGTACCAGCTCTACGGTAACGAAAAGAACCCATGGCCAAACCTTTTACGACACTACTTGACTGACTTGACGGCAACAATGGAGTTTCACATTTAAACAATTTCGACTTTAAACTTACACGACGAGGCGACCCCCAGTGCACGATCTGAGCGCCGCGCCAGACGATGATTAATGCTTTTCGCTAAGATCTCAGTGGGCAAAAAGAATTGCGCAACTCCCACTTACTGGTTGATCCTTGTTCCACTTGTACCAAAACGCTCGGAACGAAATGATGAAACATGACTTTGCTTAAACAGGGGATTCACAGGTAGGTCACAGCCCACTGACCGGCGTCAAGAATCACTTAAGATGTAACAATAGCCGCTGACATCACCCATGCAGAATGCGACGGCCGAACAAAACTGCTCTGTCAAGCAAGCTGTCACGGGCTAAAAGCCATTTACAGCTATTTATTTAATTTATTGCCCTAATTTTCGTTAAAGCTGATTTTTGCCTTATCTTTCTTTAAGCCAAATTTTGCCCACAATAATACTGAGCATTCAGATCTTCTATAAGCTATATTTTAATCTAAGTAAGCCATTTAATTCAGAATTAGTGCTTGAAAGCCCCTGGAGTGTAAACTTCACTTTGCGCATAAGGCTTTTTGGGTTGCATATGTCTAGCCCCTTCCAATGTTCGAACTGTGTTTCCTTATCAGGCTTTTGGGAACCATTTTTGCCATTCGCCATTTTGTGCTGCTAAAGATTAGGTGCTTTTGTGGATCTAGGTTATGAAACGTACCTTAATTGGGTTATTTTTCAAGCATCTAGCTTGAGGGGTTAATTTTGTTGTGTCTGGAATATTCCGATGGTGCTGGTGTAGGCCTCGTGAATAGTATTTTGATAATTTCTCAAGCCCAAACCTCGTTTGGATTTCGTCATGGCAAGCACATGTTTGCCCTTTGGCGAGTTGAAGCCGTGAATAACTGCGGGTATGTTTTATTGGAGTATAATTAGTGCGATTCTATGGCTTGATGCCGTTTTTAGCTTTTTACGATTGGTGACGCACCTGTTGCTGGGCTACCTCTTTGTTTGGTGGCGTTCTTTTGTTTAATGGCGTTTCGGTACCGAAGGCTCCTCTCGTGGCTGCCGGATATCCCGCCTCTTGCCAGCGCATCTGCACCTGGGAATGATCGACGAAGATTGCCCCTAGCTGCCACCCCCCGAGTTTGGCGAGCACGTAGAGATAGCGCAGGTGAATACCTGTGAGACCTTCTTCGACAGTTACCTGGTGGTCATTCGCTTTGCACCCTTGGCCGCCTTGCAGTTCCTCGAGCCCCTGACTACGTCCGCTGCAGCTGGGAAATTCATCGCAAAGGTCGGTTACTTTGTATTTTAATTTCGGCCCCTTGAATATCGAGTTCCGTCTGGAGGTGCTTTCGTGATGGTGCTACGGCGTACTCAATAAACATTTGGATGCTCTTAATGTGTATTTTAAGCGTATAACTCACTCATGTAAAGTAGTTGTTGCAATTTTCATTGTGAAGAAATTATTGCGGTAGTTCATTCTAACTAACCTTTAGCTTTTTAGATCAATCGAACGATAGTAGCTCACGCCCCGTTCGAGTGTTTTTTTTTCAGTATTGTTTTTATTGTACGGCAATTGCACGACAACCCTTGAACCATTTTCTAGCGTCACGTTTTGCTAGTGACATAACATACGGTTGAATACCTCAGTATACGCCCCGAATTTGCAAGAAATTCAATGTAAGTTTCACTTACGACCTTTTAATGCAGATTGCTTAGCATTTTAGTCAATTATCGGTTTTTAAAGCGCTATGTTAGGAAGCAAGATCTTGAATTCCGTGTAGGCGTTTTTGTGAATTAAAGTTAAACCTTGCATAGTGGGTAGTTGGTCGAATTCAACTAGCCTATCCAAATTTTTAACTATAACAGTTATGTCGTAGCCACGATGCTATCTACCGTTTTTTAGTCAGTAGTTCATTTGGCCAGATCTATAGTAAAACTGCATTGCGCCTTTAGGTCAATTACGCTTTAAATGATTATTTAAACTTATGTGCTAATATTTTGGTGAGGCTTAATATGACGCTTTATTAATTTTGTGATATGCTGATTTACTGTGAGATATATATTCCGTGATATCTGATTTGTTTTGTCGTATATTTTTGTGTGTATTTTAATTGTGCTTATATTCTTTGTTTGCTGGAATTATACTGCCTTGACATCTTTGCCTGTGTATCTGATTAGTGCCTTTGCAGTTACATTTTTATTTTCAGGCTTGGTTTAGCGCCTTCTGTAGTGTACTCTTTGTTTAGCAAAATGCTGGGTTGCTTGCTACTTGGCGCCCATATTTTTATTTTTCAGTTTTGAGTCTTTTGTTTTACCCACGACCAGCTCCGGCTGAGTAGTCGGTTGCCTTTGCTTACTTCTTTTACAGTCGCCGTAACGGTAACAAAGCTTACTAAGAAACGTATTTTGAAGAACATAAAGAAACTGCAATGCGTTAATATTTGAAAAGTGAGTGGAAGAAAGGTTCCCATGGAGTCAAATTTTGATAACATTAATAAACGCATGTCGTTGAATTTGAAAATGCCAGGATTTGAGCTAAAGTAATTGCTTCGGAGAAATTGTTCTAACAATTTTACATCAGAAATAAAAAAACGTACCTTTCATTATTAATTTAACGCCGCCATCATATGCGACAGACCGAAATTTCCGTTGTATTAGTAATTCTTTAAATATGTACACAAGTAAAGACAGAATTACCTTTATATCTAGAGCCAATACGGATGGCTACATCTACGTCCTCAAACATAAATTATAGGTCCTCGCAATGAAGCTATCAAAAAGGTCGGAGCCGAACTGCCCGGAACGCAAATGCTAATCATGGAAATTAAATTAAACTAATTTAAAACTGTTTAAGCTAACGACGCTCCCGAAGGTAACATATCCGCTTAACTGTGCCAGATAAGAAAGGCAATTAAATGGAAGGGACGAAACAAAAAAGCACTTAAAAAGTTATATGAAACAATCGGAAACATTAATCTTCGAGCTCAGGAAAATTTCTATTCGGAATTTATTCCCTCCTGCATTCGAAGCTAATGATGAGACTGAAGTCCGGATCGATCTCACTTGCATCCGGAATAACTTATTTTGGGGAGGTTTCGCCGATAAGAAAGAATTACGCGCGGATCAAAGCACTGTAAATTTTAGCACAACTTAAATTGAAACATAAACCCTGCTCAGCGATTAGGACGCCGAGGTTTAAATTTCAATGAAATAAATTAAAGATTGTGTTTGATAGTTGCTTTTGCTTGCAGTAAAATTGAAAAATGTTTAGCACCTAGTTGCTAAGCAGGCTGCTTACCTGTATTTCTAGCACATTATATAAATCTCATAAATTCGTAACGAATTATTAAAAAATATATAGCAAGTTTTAGTAACTGTACATACAAAACAAAGACATTGGGTACACGTGCACGTAAAATTTGCAAGAGAAGCTACAAAGCAATACGATAACCTGAAAAGGCTTCTAGTGCAACTCGCAACTCATTAATGCAATCAATAATCTCAAGTTCATAAGAAAACATAGTACAGTAAATCAGGCGTGAGACCATTGGGATGCATGATTTTTCCTTTATGTTTTAATCAGTACAAGTACCTAGAAACCTAGATAACTTTAGCTCATGGATTGTATTTATTACGATTAATAAAATAAAGCAGCAGCCAACCCTACTTAAACAAAATATTTCACACCTCGGCAATAAAATAACATATTACTGTTTCCCAAAAGTCGAAGTTTCCCCTGATAACCAAATGAAATAGAAAATAGCACCACCAGTAAATAGTAATTTTTTCTATAGCACACGTTAAAGTGTGCTTTTATCAACTCAAAACAAAAGGTTCAGTTTTACTTTAACAGCAAGGGTAGATAAAGTAGCACTTTAACATCAAAGATAGATAAAGTAATTTAATTTTCTTTTGTTTAAATTAAATATGACAGCTTCATATTATCGTAGCAACCCAATCTAGCTACTGACATTTTTAAATGTGATTGACTGTCCTTATTTTCTTTTAAAATTGTAAAAGTACTTGCTATAGACAAAAATATTGTATTATACACGACGATAAAGTTATTTCTATCCACTCTTGAATCATTAACGTCTCGATATCGTCTCGACGTTAAACGATTCACTCGTCGATAAAATTTAACTTTATCGTCTAGTATAAAAAATTACTATTATTATACCTTACCGTGGTAATTTGTCGTATTACTTATCGAATATATATAGCTCCAAAAACACAGCTTATCGATCTGAACGATCTCCGATTAGATACACTTAATTAACTCTTGTATCATTCCGCAGACACTCGACACCCTGTATTTCGACGCAGCCTTGGATAAAGATCTCATGGTCACCGTGTAGATCGACACCGACGCTCGTAGCCTTTGAAGCTGTCCAGTTTGGTTTCATATCCACCAGCCTATTTTCGAGTCCGAGTTTCAGGTAAGCTTCTCTAGCTATTGTCCCCTGCTAGGATTGTTTCTATATTAAGCTAAGTTGAATATGTTTTATTAATTTAGCATTGCATGTGTGATTTGCCGTAAATTTTGAATATGGTATATGTACTAAACTGAGAAATTTCTGCATGCTTGATGTGTCTATAAGTAAGTAATGCAACTGTGAAATTTAAGTTCTATACAGTATCCCTGTTACAAATACAGTAACGACTTGAGTGTTCTACGACTATTTATCAAAAGTATATTTCGCTATAGAATTGCTCTCCAGGTAAACACATGTGAATATTTTCGCTTATTGCGGAACTTGACGTCATGAGCAAAAAACATGCTTTTCTGTGGTTCACGCTTTTTGCTGGCTACCGGATAAATTAATTTTTATGAATATTATCTTAATAGAGTATCATTTTCATTTGTGAGGCTTTCAAAGAGCACGAAATAAGGTGGGTCCAAATCCTGCAGCTGATCACCCACTTTTTTGTATCCGAGAGAGACATTCTCTTTATAGAAATTTCCACCATGCATTAACAGCAGCCAAACACCAGGTGGCGTCCTTAAAAATAACAAAAATGTCAACCTGTTTCTTTCCAGGTACAATTATTGTGACTATGGCAAGCCAGCCCGCTTTTATTTCAGTTTGAAGACCCACCGCTCACGGTAAGCCACTGCGCTCTTTTAATCTTGCTAATTGTCTTAGGCAGGACCATCCCTGTAATAAAGTGGTAGAAAACGTTTTCACATTAAGTGGTAACAGATACTCATTAAAGCTAATATATTAATTGGAATTCTGAACAGTAGCTTTTTAGCTTAAGCAGCTTACAAAAACTGGCAACTGTGAACAACAGCTAAATTGGTTAGAATCTATTTTAAGCAAGGACTCAAATGAGTTATTTTAGACTATATGCAAGTAATGGGAGTAGTGAGAGATGGTTAAAGTTCAACCATCAACTGGTAACTTGAACAACATTTCCCATCTTGTAGTCCAAAGCACTGGAATTTCTCATCGCTTGGAGAACATCTTTTTCTTAGAACTAAGATGGTTGACATACCGGAACATCCTCAAGTAAATTACTCGTCACTAGTTAAGGATACTGTACAACTTCTTCCCCGAATGAAAACCCATTGCCTAGTGCTACATATGTGTGCAGATAAACCATTATACAAAGACCTGTGAGGTGTCAGTGGGCTAATTGCCCTACAGCAGAACTAGTCCTTACTAATGATCCTTGACCGGCACAGGATGAGCAATTTGCAAAATTCAAGACGAGTTGCTTGGAAGTCCCAAGATTTATTTCGGGCTTTTTATTCAAAAGTTGCAGTTATACGAGAGAAAAGGGAATTCTGCTTTACGGCCGCCCATCAACATGATGTGTGGAATCACCGTCTGAATGGTTTGCCAATGGGGGCAGTGTAGGGCAATGGATTCCAGCCACGATCAAATAGGTCCGCAAGAGTTATCGGCGCGGCTCCCTCGAGTCAAATTGGCTCCTGGAAGTCGGCCTTTTTAACACGGGTCGCGTAATTAAAATTTTTATGTCGGCCCGCAGACAGGCATATTTGCAGCAGGTCCCCCTGTTAACTTTTAATTGCCGCAGATTAGGGCGAAAGGAAGCTGCGACCTTGGCTTGGCTCCGTTCGGACGGGGCTAATTGCAGCCATAACAGAATTATCGCCGATTTGTGAGACAGCAATAATTCATCGAATCAGAATTAAAGCTCTATGCTAATTTTTGTTATGCCTGCATTTCCCTGATTTTGCATTAGCGCGTGCTCATGAATACAGCTAAATTATTTACGCGGGCTTCGGCGTGTTAAATACAAATTATGATGTTCATTTTACAGCTCGCGCAACAAATTTGAACTGAAATTAATCGCGTAGGCTGCGGATTTGCCATCAATAGCTGTGATAATCTCCCGTCCCACCTAAATGCTAGGAGAGGATGAAGATATAAAACACGATATTCTAAAATTTTGTGCGGAGCCCATTTTCTTGTTTTTGTAGTTTATTCATCCATATCTTTTCTTTCTGCCTCGTTCCAAAATACCGGCTTTTACAAAGATATTTCCCTTTCCTTTCTCTTTCCCTTTGATAACCTCATTTCACACTATCTTCGATAAGATAAATATTTCTTTTTTCAAACATCACGTATAACTTTTTTCTATTGTCGGACTTAGGGATTAGACCCCACTCCTGGAGTTGAATTGTTTATAAATGTTTAATGCGATAATGCAGTTTCTATAGATACTTTTGATTGCTCTGTGAATTTTTGATTAACTCCAAGTTTTATAGCACCCCCCCCCCCCCTATACGATTTGTTTCTATAAGTATGCAGAGCCTGAAAAGATCAAATGTGATAAGAAAATCAATAGCGTTAGAAATAGCGTTAGATTCACTGCTGCGAACAGCTCCTGTTCCCAAAATTGGCGACTGAAAACAAATTAAGGAAGGCAACCGGAAACCATCTATAATTTTTCTTCAGGAGATCGCTAATATTATCAGACAACCCTTAAACATACATATAATATATGGAGATAAGTGAACTTAGTTGACCAGGATCAAGAACATGGCAGCATAAGTACGGGAATTGGTATTTTAATTGTACCTATGTAAATTTACGATGTACGTCAAGAACATTATACCAAAATCCAACAGAGTTATAATGCTTCAGTTAGAAAGCGGTATCATAAGTGAAGGGATCTAGATGGCTCATATATACAAAAATAGATGTTATCTCGAATTTTTTTTTTCAATTTCGATAAACCGAGAAACAGAATGTATACCATATAATAGCTATGATGATTTGAAACCAAGAAGAAATCACCTAAATCAGCTTGACTATTACATTTTAATTAATTACGTTTTAGGAACTATATTAAAGATATGAAAACATATACTGGCACTGATTTTTGCTCGAATTGTCAGCTCGTTGAGGATATCGATCTAAATTCGAAGGTCGTTAAGAAAAGACCCCCGACGTCTATATCGGCACCAGACAAACAATTGCTTCAGATATTAACAACAAATGTTCAAAATTACCTAATGGCAATGGTAATAATGATAAAGATTCAAGCACTCCGTGGAGTAACATATAGAAAATCATCACTGCCATATGTACCACTCAGCTCAAACGAGTGTAGTTAAGCAAAGAGATGGCAAACCATATTCTGAATTTGAAATAATAACTATTATAGTAAATATAGATAAATGCAGAATATTATAAGGAAGGCCATAAAATGTGACGTTTATGCCATGCAAAATTTAATTGTACCGTAATTAATATGTGGACATTTGGATGCCGCCATTTTTACGACAATCAATTTTGCCGCAAATTTGAGAATTACTTAATCGAGTTAAGTTCATCTACGTTACTGCTTTAATATTGCGTGTGTAATGTGTATATCACAACCCATTCTGTATCTAATAGTGATTAAGCTGAATATTGCGCTGCAATATTTTAAGAACCGACCGGTTATCTTACTAAATTTACCAGTTCATGCCAATTGGGGTGTGTACAACGCTGTTTGCAATAGATGGCCGACTTTTTAACAAGTTATCAAAACTGACTTCTATAGTTTGAACACCGTGTAACGTAATGCGTGGAGATAGATCTTATTGCGGGCTTTAGCATTTGCAGTTGTGCATGATGAAAACTATCTATTTTAATGTGTTGTTTATATAGCCGTATCAGATTCTATACTGTTTGATTTCTTGTGAAGCGAAATGTACTACGTTTTCAATGAAGTGAGAATTTTCAGGAAAAAATAAGGAGGTAATGTAAATTGAACCTAGAGTCCAGAGAAAGGTTTTCCTGATGAAATGGTCTTATTACATCACCGACTAATAAGGATCAGGAGGCACCCTTCACAATAACCAGGATTTATGCCTGTATCTACTCGTATTTGATCATCGCGAGTGAGGTCCTCTTTCAGTTTAAGACCTGCCCTTCTCACTTGCTAGTCGTGCAATATTCCAGTTTATTGCAGGTCGTTAACAAAAATTCTTCTGTAATAGTATTGAAACTCATAACTGTTTACCAAAATGTACAAGTCAAGAAACATTTTAGCCAATCCATCTTTACAACAATCCAAAAAGCAATATACACATACCCGTGGCAATTAGGGACTATTAATCGTCATACCTCGCATGCCCAAATTGTTTTTTTGAGTAATTCATGCTCATATTAGAAAATTCAAAGAAGACCTAGACGGCTTCAGAAACGCATTTGGAAGTCGCGAAGTACTATTTGGTATAATCCTTCTTGTACAAAAGTGTCGACACAAATGAAAAGACGGGCTTATTGAAATTCTAATTTATTTATTTATTTATTTCGCACTCAGCCAACAGCCGTTAGGTCAATTATAAGCGTCGCTGTGCATTTATGGGGACTTCCAACCCCACTAACGACTATCATGATGTTCTTATGAGAGCCGGGACCAACTATTTCCGTGACAGCCGTATCACGAGGCGCCGGGAGATGCAACCGTGGAACTCCCATCCAAGTTCTGACCAGAAAGAGCGTTGCTTAACTCTACTGATAGAACGTGAACACTTGTTCAAGCTACACCACCCGGAACCCAATCAACGTCAAGGTCGATAACAACAATATAAATGTATAATAAAGGTACCCACCCATATTAGAAATCGAAGACCCGTATGAGAACAGCAAAACTGATGACGCTGACATATGAGGAGTCCATCAGGAATATGTACTGTCGTCATCCTTGCTGCTCAACCTTTACTTTGACAAAATATGCAAGGAATCGCTAGATCATAGCGATTAGATACGCTGACGATACCGTCATTCCATCGGACATAATCGATGCCACCCTTGAATTAATTTGAAAGATTAAATAAATTCAAATATCTTAGACGCTGATAATGAGCTAAAATATAATAAAACGTGACCATCTGGCCATTTCTCCGGCATGATAACTTAATCCTGTTAGATCAAAGAATGACGAAGTGCTATCTATTGCCAGTACTAATGTATGGAGCAGATATGTAAACTCTCAAAACCAAAACAATGAACTAACTTAAAGTATTTGAAATCTGGCTACATATGAAAATGAATCTCATGTGACAGACGAACGGATGGTATGAAGAAGGAGAATAGAAAGACAGCAACAGACCACCATAAAGTTCCAGAAGAATTTTTATTTAGGCATTACTTTAAAAAGTAAAATGGGCTGAATGTTACAGCTTATACTCAAGAGTAAAGTTGTAGTTCGGCGAGCAATGGGAAGGAAACAATAGTCGTCATGAATGAAGCGTATCTTCAACGTCACTAATTTAAAAATTTGCTGAATATATTAAAAGAACCAGAACCAAATTAGACCCAAAGGTAGAAGCAACGCAACCTTAATACTGCAGTAAATTATTAGTAAACAATGGAAAACTTTGAGTGAATTCGTAATCGGTATAATAGATGTATGCTGTACTCATATGGGTTTAATGCAGAGTTGATACATCAGTTTATATTTTAACTCAACGTTTACATCCTGTTTAGATATCGCTTATGGATGCTGCGAATAGATCCACAGATAACAGTAAACCTACCGATGGGTGGCTATTAAAAACAGAGAATCGCGGCGCTCGAGCGCCCTGCATAAACGCGATTCCACACGGCATGAACATTCCTGGGAGCAACAAAACGAATCTATTTCCAGTTCAATAGCACATTACACTAACGCAGTTGGATAACCACTGATCATTATTCCATTCATACGTTGCATCAAAATGCATAGAGTTCGCAAACACATTGACGATGGTAATTTAGATAAGTATGCCTGAATGCCCGTGCGCTACGGTTTATCTATCGCCGAACGAGCGCGTATGAATAACTTAATCGCACTCGGCGATCTTGCAGGATCACGTGGAAGGTAGAGTGCACTCGGCCGTTAGCTTTTATTATGGCCGGTGACACTTTTGTTTACAGAGCGGAGATGGGAAAGCTGTTAAGTCGGAGACATTATGATATCATATTTTACGTGTTTTGCAAAGTTTTCCTAAAAATGGCTTACCTGGATATATATTATATATATTTTACCAGTTGTAACTAGATTTTTGTTGTTCTAAATGTACCCCATCAAAACTGCCCATGGCAACTATCGTTTGCTAAAATGTTTCCATTATAAATGCTGAGTTTTATACGTTTTCATACTATATCTTCGGTATTTTACAAAAATTATACGTGAAAACGATTTCATTTTTTATTACATTAACGCTCAATTTATTTTTATTGATTTTGACAGGGATCGGTACGAATTAGCATTAAAATCTGCAACTGCGAAGTTCAAGGTAGTAATTACTCGTTCATGATGGCATGCAGGCAATTCCAGAGTTTATAACGACTTTCAGAGATGTAGACTTGAAAACGTTGTCGTGTTACGGTTCGTTTTTATGGTAACAGTAGCGCACTAGATAAACGCGGAGTTCTAGTGGTTCACGGATAGTAATTCAGGGTAGGTTTTTCAATTTGTCCGGTAGACTGATTTATTCCCAAGGCAGCTCGCTAGCTTTATCTTGGTCCATGAGAATATTTCAGGAAGCTTTCTTTCCACATTGATTGCGGGAGAAAGAAGCTCATGTTTCGTTTGGTAATTCTAAGTCGAGAACAGTTAACATGCTAGGCTGAAAATCGTTTTATTAGGCTTATATTTGGTACGGTATGTGTGCTAAACAGTTTCTTTAAGTTTAATCTTGAATTTACCTAGGAGTTCTATTGTAATCAGACGTATGTACATACCGTAGAAAATGTGAAGATGCGTTTTTGAACAAAATATCGCGGAATAGCGCATAAATGCTCGATTTTAATTTTTAATTGATCATGTAGCCGTTTTATTTTACGTATTTGACATATTTTTATAGTTATATGCTGTAGAGATTCCTGTTCGTTATACCTGCTGGTTAAATCGGATTATGATGCACATTTCACACAATCACCCTGCAATGTCACTTCTGGTCGTATTCTCCGGAACTTGTCTAAAGTACAATTCAAATAGAAGTAGAACATTATTCGAGTTTGCAAGATTATAGAATAAACTAATTAGCATACTATTTAGATATTTATAAATTGACTAGATGTGAGTATGTATAAACGTATAACTTAAAACTAGCAATTTAAAGTGTTATTTTTGGTAAAATTGTTGTTTTAGGCAAATTTTATAGTGGCCGTTGCTTACATTTGTTTCTTGATAATGAAGGATCACAATCGGCCAAACTGTTATTTTCTGGATTGCAGAAAATTGGGTACTACATTTCGGGTGGTTTGCAAGAGTTCTACTTTATTAAATGATCTTAATTTTTATTTGATTCATTCTATGTTACAACCATTGCATAAGATTTCTAAGATTTTTAAGATAAATTCAGTTATCTTAATATGTTCATGATAAGCTTTGACAATATTGATATGCCGTTTCAAAATGGGTATCCAAAATTCACGAATACTCTTCTACATCTGTCTATTACTAACTTCGCTAGTAAATGCAAAGTACTTCAAAGATGTGTTTGTGAAGGTCAGATTTTTACCACGACATTTCTAAGTAAAACATGGTTTAACGAATATTTTTGGATACAAAAATTTTTATAGGTAATGTTATTGGGGTGAAGTTGTTAAAACATCATTTTTAAAAGCGCATCCATTTATTGCACACTACGACGTTTTTCAGGGTTTCATTTTTAAGGTGACAAAGGCAACATTTTTGTTGAATGACGTTTTTGAAACAATGTTTTTCAACTGTAGCGAGACTTTAGAAAGAAAAAATAATTGGTAACTGGTTCAGTACTTACACTGCATGTTTGAAAAATTTAAAAACCTATCGCTACCGGACCTAGATTTTGAGCGCATCTCCGTTTGGTGTGTTAGTTGCTATCTACAACCGTGACTGACTTTCTGTGATGCAATCAAAACTGTTTTTCTTAGTCTGTATTTAAGATTTGTGATGCCACATTTTTAAGTAGTTTGAGGGTAACTGTGGTCAATTGGAATCACTGTAACTTTGTGTGTTGCTTATAACCATGTTAGATTTTATTCTGTCTTACTTCTTGTAAAACCAAATGCAGTATGTAGATTTTGAAAAGTAATAGTGTATTACATTACAAGTTATGAAAGTGTTGCATTGTTGTAACTAGATAGACGTTTTAAACACGAGCGTTAGCGAGTGGTGAAAGTGTCTTCGAGTTGAACAATGGCACTTTAATAACAAGTTGTGTATTTTTCCAACGTGGCATTTTCTTTTAAATATTGTTATTATTTAGAATTGAATGTAAGTAGTTGCACATTTCAGTGATGAAAATAATTACATCACTAGTGATAAAAGTAATACTTTTATATCTGAGTTGTACAATTGTATAGTTCCTTTTCTAAAGTGATCGAAATGTCATTTTCATAGACGACATTGAACAAAATAAGTTGTTTCAAAGCAAACTAAAGGCAAGTTAAGTACCATTTTGATCGTTGAACACGTCCAGTTTCTAAAGACGTGAGCAAGATCGTCTATCATAGGATCCCAGTACATTTCTGGCTATTGAATTAGTATCATAGTTGCGCCTAAACAATAATGAACGTCATTTTACCGTCTTTACCTATTCGACTCTTGCAAGCAAACACCTGCTCCGCCAGTTTAAGACCCCATCTTTCCTACTAGCTAGCTGTGTGCAACCCTTCAAGCCTGTTGCAGTATACAAGTTTTAAGTTTTAGGACTATATTTTTCGCGAAATCATTTTGTAGACGACATTTATTCAGAAATTATTAGGACGGATAACGATAACGTTTTCTTGAGGAGAATGTATTCTTAAATAAAATTTGTAATAAGCAACATTACTGACGAACAGCGACATTATATCTTTACTCTGATTTTGCTGCTCATATTTTTTAAGTACGCCCTGTGCTCGAGCTTAAATTGGCCAATTTATGATAACGGTATATGAAAAGCATAATTTTATTGAAGGATAAATATTCAAAAGTCGCAGCTATAAAGCTGACGGGGCTTACACATACAGCGTAAATAAACAATTTACAAATTTCCCGATTCTAAACACGAATTCCTAATAACGACGGTCCTGTTGCGGAGAACAAACAGAGTGTATTAAAATTTCAATCAAACAACTTCGCGGCTTAGTGTCTTAGCTGCAAATGGAGCCATGTAAGAGACCTCGTATATCATAGCGAACTAACTTTAATAATCGGCGGCAAGCAAACAAACTGCGGTAATTCCCCATTCGAGTGGCATCGATTATTTGAATAACCCAGTTGTTATTCGTAATTTCCAATTAATATACAGGAAGGGTAGGGCCTGATGCGATGCAATCAAGAAATTTGCATCTTTTATTGTGCATCTTCCGGAATTGATAATGACTCGAAATCAAATAAAGTATTCCGCGACGGCGAGCGTCTGCGGTTCATATTAGAGCGAAATAGGGCGACTTCTGCTTTTTGTTTCACGGGTCTTTGTGCTGCAGGAACGTCTTGAGTTCATTAAATCTGGAATTAATTAGACGGGAATGCTAGCTAGCCGCACCGCCTTGACGGGTTTGAAAGCAGCTTAAAGGGTTCTGGTGCATAAGAACGATTCAATCTTATTTTCTATGATGCCTTTTGGCGTCACTGCATTATTTATTGAAGAAACATTTATTATTATCAATGTTTTAATGCTTTTGCTGAAGACACATTTTAAAAGGTGCCTTGCTGGCTTACGGTCTGGAGTTTTTTTATAAGTTTTGAATACAGTCCTATGATTTATTCAATCGGTTGGAAAGGATGTCTCCAGCTTCAGGTAAAATTTATAAAAACTTTAATCAGTTAAATCGCTTTCCTTCTCATTTTCGAATTACTTTGACTTTATTTCTCATAACTCTAGCACCAACAAACCTTATGTGGTATTACAGTAACAGCGTAAAACCTATTGACATTTTAAAAAAATACATGTTTTTGTCGCTGTTCTCGGTCAGGGGTGCGAATCGTTGTCACGTCACCACTAAAGCCTTTTCTCGTATGTGGTATCGAATAGGCACCAGCTCCACGTTGTCGCAGAACTGTGACTGGGCGCCTTTCTCGTACTCGAAACGAAGTCTTCTGGGTTGTCCATGAAGGAGACACAAATTAGCATAGAAAACGGAAGTTGCTTGGAATCGAACACCTCTCTGCACTCAGCTAAGTTATTACGTGCTTGTGTTATTTGATTTGTGTATCTGTGCTATACTTATGGCATGTTATAAACATTTATTGTCCAGGTTTGGAAAAATTGTGGAGTAATCCAGTCGCACTCAGCGAAAACTAATTTTGAACGGTGCTTTTCTGGTTCATTGTTGTGTTTATTTAGGGCGCCTTTTGTGCAATGTTATACCTGTTTGAGGACGCAAAAATGTGCCTGTAATAATATATGACCCACAAATGTTGTTCTACATATTGTATTAAATAAAATTTAAAAAATGTGAGCAGCTAAATTAGGTTTCTTGCTTGCTTTTCTGTAAAGAACTAAATTAAGTGCTTTTAGCATTTATAACGTTGTGTTACCATTATACTAATTTATGTAAGCTAAATAGATACCAAATATTAAGGTATTTATTTAATTTGGAATATAAAAACAATCAGGGTTAAAACCTCAAGGTTTTTGGTGGAGGCGCTAAAGATCTATGCATATTCGAGACGTTTTCGATGTCTTATCTATATCAATAGTAAGCATGTAAGTTAGAGTTGTAACATTTTGCTGGGTGAATTTTCTTTCTCCTCTCCGAGCAAGAGCATTGCTTTATGGTTATGTTCACTTCTACTAGATTATTAAATTCTAAATCAAACAACTCAAAGTAATTCTTTCTATATTTCCCATTATTGATCTTGATTTGCTTCGCCATTGTTGTCGCATCTACACGTGGTGCTGAGCTCGTTATACCCATTGTGTACCTTTCAACGCCGTCTAATTAACAAAGTTGAGAACGCGACGCGGATAATTTACGGGCGCAAAAGTTCCCGTTAAGCACCTCAAACAACGCGTATGTTCGTGTAGATACCTTAAAAATTCCGGCCGTAATCTCATGCAGGAATCCGGGCCTTACTTTTTCCGGGAAGCGAACTTATACAGCGGCCGTTTAATCATTTGCAAATTAAACAAAGACTTTTGCATTTTATCTCGGCGCGCCCGTACGTATACACTTCCTCTTAATTACACGCGATATCTTCATTCAAAGTTGCGGCGGTATCATGCAAATTAATAGAAAGATACATGAATATTAACGGGCGCATTAAAATAAATTGATCCTCCCTGTAATGTTGACGCCGCTGACATTGATGCGCACGGTGAATGCCTCGCCTGCTCAGTTTTAAAACGCCAAGATGGATTAGAATTTAAAGAGATAATGTACTCCGGTATTGAATAAACATTAATGCTAAGCAGGAGCGTCGAAGCTGCGAATTATACCCGTGTTTGCTGGATGGAGCAAAAACTTGGGAGAACGTGTTAATTAGAAAATAATTCCGGCATTAAACCTTCAAAGTTTTAAAACTCTGCAGCTTTGTGCGTTCTGCAAATGTTTTGGCAAGTCTTTGAAATTCAGCTTGTAAACGACACTCGTTGCTTTGGAAGTGGTGTTGGTTATCTGGGCTTTATTCGCATTTCGAGAATAACTAATACATAGATAGGAGCTTTGAATCGCAACAGCTTCAAAAATAAGTTTTGAGAGCCTTTAAAACACTTCTCTTTATGGTCTCAAATTAGCAATCTGTATAAATAGTCTATTCGTATAGCTCTTTGATTTTCTTCTTTTTTATATGCTGCTTTCATTTACATGTTCTAGTCATTGTTGTCCACATTTTTTGTCTCTATATCTACAGTTTTTAGAAGAAGCCGAGTAGCGGATATGGCTAGGCGCTTACCTTGCATTAAGCCTTGACGATTTGAACCGGGCTCGGTGAGACCATTCACAGTTGGGCACCAAATTAACTGTGCTCTACTCTGAACCACAGACCTAAGAGATAGACGAACAAGGTCAACACATTACCAAGACACACACTTTACACAATGGTTGCTGCGCAAGCACGAAAGGCGCGCTCCAACTTTGTATCTCGTAACTCGGGGCAGGTTGAGCACTACATTTCCAGATGCTAGCGTAAAAAGCACCAGCCTCTACACTGCTAAGGTAACAAGAGGTTAACGATTATACATACATACATATACAGTCTTTAGTAGGTTGATGTATGGAGCTTTTGGGAGTGATGTTCTACAGCTTTGGTGACTTCTTTACCTTGTTTGGATATGTTGCCAAAATACACTATAAGTAATCGAAAACTGTTATTCTCTAGAGGGCTGTGGAATTATTTTGCAAAAAATTTTGTTGGCAGTCGTGGTAGTAAAAGTCACATTATCATTTTATATCTGGCAGTTTAAGCTTATATCAGGAACGTCATTTTAACCAATAGAAACATTTTTGTTGAATGCATAAAAATGTTAGTAACAAAAACAGTTCAAAATGATTTTCTACATTTTCCATACACAACACCACCTAGTATTCGGTATTAAACATTCCGTAAAGGTTAGGTACCTTTACTCATCACTGCCAACATAAATTCAACTTAAAGAAAAGCCACAGCCCTCTAGAGGTTAAAAGTTTTATATCATATGGTAGTTGATAATGTGTACGTATTGCATGAAGGAGCTGCTAAGGTTCTTTCATTTCTCTAAATCAAATTATTAGCTCTTCTGGAGTACTTCTCTCCAGCACCAAATATCCTTTTCCTGTCTTGAGCTCTCACTGACTAAAATGCAGCACTCTATAAGAACAACGGAAACGTTAAGAGTTATGTCGTAGTGTTATGCTTTAAATTATTTCTTTGACACCCTATACCTACATTAATTTTAGGGCGTACTTAATTGTTATTGTGATAATTAACTAGTAATTCTTGATTTTTCTTCTAGTGGTAGTGGGGACTAGCTTCAATTCCTCTACTAACTGTGTCAGTAGTATGTATAGTAATCTCAGATACTTCTTTGTGGTGCTTCAATAATCATTTTTTGGGTATTTCGCCACACTTCAAAATGAAAAATTGTAAGAACATAAACTAATTAAATTAACAATCAACAAGGAGAGCAATTAGAGCAAACAAATGTTTTTATGATGGTTGGAGTTAAAATGTATTTATTGTGCGTGTGAGAGTGTATTAAGAAAACATAACTGATTATGTTGCTCTGTTTCTAGTGTGAATTTGATGGAGGCTTCTTTATTGTTAATATGTTTACTTCATCAATACTATAAGCCCAAATTGCTAAAAGATCATCAACATACCTCCACTATTGATTTGTTTTACTACGAGGTACACTGCTAAATTTCGCGGAATCAAGTACTCCTTGCATTGCCAGCGTTCTGCAATTGTCATATTCGAAAAATTTTACGTTTTTAATCTATAATTCAGTTGACAGTTCGATTTCAAGCCGAGCAGTTTCGTTTCAACATAATTTAACAGAGTAATAATTGTGTGAAAAATGGAAATTTCTGATCGTGATTTTTGAATGATGATCTTTTATGATTTTCGATACGGTTTAACGCCGCAGCAATGTCCGGAAGCTTTGTAATCTTTGGATCCGTCACAATTTGAAAGAAGAACAAAAACAGGCACGTGTCAAGTGGTGCAAGGAAATGCTAAAAAAATTCGAAGGTGGTCATTCAAATTCTGTATATAACACCGTAACAGATGATAATTCTTGGATATATTCATATGAGCCTAAAAATGAACAGCAATCGACTGTATGGGTGTTTCAAAATGAACCTAAACCAACAAAAGTGGTGCGTTCAAGAAGCATTTCGAAAAAATGATTGCTTGTTTCTTCGGAAAAACGGGTCATGTTGCAACTGTTGCATTAGAAGATCGTAGGACAGTTAATGCTGACTGGTAAACTTCAATTTTTTTTGCCGGAAGTTATCGCTGAAATCAGAAGAAACAACGTAAACCGGCGAATCATTGTTCACCATGACAATGCAAGCGCTCACACAGCACGACGAACTGTCGAGTTTTTGACCAGTAACAACATCCAATTAATGACTCATTGCCCATATTCGCCTGATTTAGCGCCCAATGACTCCTTCTTATTCGGATACATAAAAAAATGCACGGCGAACGTTTCTCATCGCCTGAAGAGGCCGTTGAAGCATTTACATCACTCGTAACAATTGGAGATAAAGGGGAACCCATTGCCATCCTGAAATCTTGTTGGCAGACTTCAAAGCGTATTAGAAAATATATTGTTTTAATGCAAAATGTTAAAAGTTCCATAATGGTGTCAATGCTTAATGTTGTTCGTGTTTGTAACGTGTTATCGTTTTCTAGTCTTTGTTTTATGTCTGACAAAATTAAATAAATTGAAAATAGGTTTAATGTTAGGGCAGTGTTTAAAACTTGCTGTCGATCTTTACAAAAACGAGACCGTTCAACGAAGAACAACATTCAAAGAATTGTATATGTAATATTTCTTGTAAATACGGAAAATTATATATCGGTGAAATATCAAGGCCTTTAGAAGAAGCGTTAAAAAACACCAAAATCTGATTAAGAAACACCAGATTGGCAAATCTAAAATAGTCGAACATGCTTGGAATAACAACCACAAAATAGAATGGCATAACACAAAGATTTTATCTAACTGATCGATATCAACCAGACGTAAAATCAAAGAAACTGTATATATTTTACTAAGACGAATGCGTCTCTACACGTTCAATTGATTTAAATACTGGTATTTTGTCGATCCATTTATTTATTTATTTATTTACTTCGCACTCAGCCAACAGCCGTTAGGCCAATTATAGGCGTCGCTGTGCATTTATGGGGACTTCCAACCCCACTAACGACTATCATGATGTTGTTATGAGAGCGGGACCAACTATTTCCGTGACAGCCGTATCACGAGGCGCCGAGAGATGCAACCGTGGAACTCCCATCCAAGTTCTGACCAGAAAGAGCGTTGCTTAACTCTACTGATCGAACGTGAACGCTTGTTCAAGCTACACCACCCGGGACCCAATTAACGTCAAGGTCGATAGCAATAATATACATGTATAATAAAGGTACCCACCCATATTAGAAATCGAAGACACGTATGAGAACAGCAAAACTGATGACGGTGACATATAATGAGAAGTACATTAGGAATATCTACTGTCATCATCCTTGCTGCTCAACCTTTACTTTGATAAAATATGCAAGGAAGCGCTAGATCATAGCGATTCGATACGCTGCCGATACCGTCATTCCATCGGACATAATCGATGCCACCCTTGAATTAATTTGAAAGAGTAAATAAATTCAAATATCTTAGACGCTGATAATGAGCTAAAATATAATAAAACGTGACCATCTGGTCATTTCTCCGTCATGATAACTTAATCCTGTTAGATCAAAGAATGACTAAGTGCTATCTATTGCCAGTACTAATGTATGGAGTAGATATGTAAACTCTCAAAACCAAAACAATGAACTAACTTAATGTATTTGAAATGTGGGTACATATGAAAATGAATCTCATGAATAGAGCATGTGACAGACGAAGGGATGGTATGAAGAAGGAGAATAGAAAGACAGCAACTGACCATCATAAAGTTCCAGAAGAATTGTTATTTAGGCATTACTTTAAAAAGTAAAAATCGCTGAATGTTACAGCTTATACTCAAGAGTAAAGTTGTAGTTCCGCGAGCAATGGAATGGAAACAATAGTCGTCATGAATGCTCATATTACAAAATTCAAAGAAGACCTAGACGGCTTCAGAAATGCATTTAGAAGCCGCGAAGTACTGTTTGGTATAATCCTTCTTGTACAAAAGTGTCGACACCAATGAAAACACGCGCTTATTGGAATGCTAATTTATTTATTTATTTATTTCGCACTCACCAACAGCCGTTCGGCCAATTATATGCGTCGCTGTGCTTTTATGGGGACTTCCTACCCCACTAACGACTATCATGATGTTGTTAAGAGAACCGGGACCAACTATTTTGTGACAGCCGTATCACTGGGCGCCGAGAGATGCAACCGTGGAACTCCCATCCAAGTTCTGACCAGAAAGAGCGTTGCTTAACTCTACTCATCGAACGTGGACGCTTGTTCAAGCTACACCACTAGGGACCTTAAAGATATAATCAAGTAGTCGTCTGTCAGTGTCACCCTGTTTATTGGAGAGGTTAGTTAGATTCTGGTGGATCTCTAATAAAATAAAATAAGTTCTACTTGTTGATTTTTAATTTAATTAGTTCATGTTCTAATATTTTTCATTTTGAACTGTGGCGAAATACCTAAACGAATAGCATGAGTATGTCTAGGGTCTTCAGCATAGCGCAATTTCTTCTGTGTTTCTATGGCAACCCCACCATGCTAATTTTCCAAAACCTCTTCTTGATGTGTTCTTTATAAACATATTAGCTACTTCAGGGTACAAGCTTTTGCAGATTTGTCCAGACTTCAGAATTACAACTTGTCTCCCATCTTTTATATGCTTGGAATCAATAGTTCAATCCTTTTGTGTAAACGTAAATCTTCAAGTATCATATATTCGTACCCCCTCTATTTATAGGTATGATTGTTTGAGTTCGACGATTTTTGGTTCTTATCTTTTATCTTGCTACACAACCAATGCCTATATGAAAAATTAGATAATAGGTAATACACAAAAACAAAGCACAGGGAATTCTTGGCATAATCAGATGAATTGTAACTACGGGTGCACAATATATTAATGCTAAAAAAATTATTCAAAAATATTAAAAGTTTTAAATCCACATATCGTCCACTTCTGTAAAATAAGCCTATGCCAAGAATCTAAAAACTTCCACACAGAAATAGACAAGAACGATAGACAACCAAATACGCATCAACGGAAATGTGGCGGCTTAAATATTCAACTAATTTTAATTCGAGCAAATCTTAGCCGCCATAATCTACATGTTTTTTTGTCTTCGTTTATATCTATCTACACATCTTAAGAATCTCATATCGGCTACTTTGATTCTCCTTGCTAGTTTTTAGTCGTTGTCTAAGTACGCAATACGGGTGATCATATAGTGTAATGGAACTGCCCACAGCAATTCTAATTACCTATTTAACAGAATGAATAAGGTGAACATGAGCACAGAATTGAATATTTTATTTATTGCAAGATAATCAGTATTTTACATTAATAAATGCACTTGATGTGGGCAGCAGTAACTAATAATTTGAGGGATAAAAGTTACCACGAGATGAGGCAGGTTTCAGAAGGGTTACGTTCAGAGTTTCAGATATGATAAATGTTCGGAAGGGCAAAATGCAATTTAATTTGTAACTGACGGATTTGACCTCAGTAACGTCAAACATAATGTGAATAAAATGATACAGACTGATTTGTTAAGTACAGAAATTGTATGACCGTTATGTATTAAAAGTTTATAAGCCAACAATCGCCAGGTTAACTGAAAAGTAAACGAAAAACAGTGCTAGCAAAGCAATAATTGCAATAGAGCAATGGAAATGTAAGGCGACCGATCGAAAGACAATTAGTGAGATGCTAAGAGAACACAAGTGCATCAGTGCATTATAAACCAAAGTAAACATTAAAAGCAGAGCAAAGTGTGGTGACATTTATTCCAAGAAAAGGACAATTTAGTGAAAATGCAAAGGCATGACAGCAAAACTGTAGTTCGTAAGTTCAAGAATGTAATCAAACCTAATTTCTTTTAAACAATTGTAAATCTAGTTGCTTAGTTACGAGACAGTCAATTGTCATAAGAAATAATACAAGATTAGATTGTTCATGTTGGTTGCAAATTGAGCTCCACATTTGTTCTATTAAATTGTGAATACAACGTCATTTGTGAAGCCAGTTTTGTGTAAAATTATTTACCAAGTTGCCGCGCATCTGTGGGTGTAATTTTCCCAAGTGTCGGAGCTCCGCGAGTCTACGTCGGTGACGATTTTGAGGTAGTTTCAGACATCGGGTGGCAGATATTTGTGTACTACGTTGAGAGGAGGCCTACAGCTATCCCTGGGTAAAAGAATTAGAACCAGCAAGCCATATCCCGGCGATTATTTGTCGTGGCGTCTTTACAATGTGACAATCAACATCGGATAACCTCTTAAAAAAGGTACTATTCTATTAAAACTAGGAGCAGCAGCATCGTAGAAACTGGGGTTCCGCGACAATAGACCTTGCCTGAGAAGTTCAACGTATTTCCAGAGTCCCAAAGCCATCGAGCTTCAAATAATTCCCTAAAAAGTGCGAATTGACTTGGAATTTGAACAAAAAGCAATCGAGCGTGGGTTTTGATATCATACTAGAAACAAAACGAGGTTAGCCGTTGCTACGTTACATAATTAATCGTATTTACCTGTTACATTCTTGCCATTTTGGTGTTTAAAATTCAATTTTACGCTAATTTTGCACTGACGGATCATCTTGTTTACTGCACTAAATTTAGAGGTTATTTAACTGTCAGTTGGGAACAGTACATTTGCCCTAATATCAAAAAGTAGTTGCTATAGAACGAATTATTTGTCATACAAAGTTTTCTACTTAGTTTTATAAACCGACCCCCTGTTTCATGTTCACCGGAGCTAAGCCCTAATTTATTGCAAATGAATAAAATAAGGAAAGCGCAATAAACTATTTATTTTTGGTAAGTATTATTACATTCTTTTAATTTGCCCTAAGTTTGACAAGCAATTCTCAATTGAAATTGAATTTTTTAGCGAGGGTACTATTACAATAGATCTCTTTTCTTGATTGTGATCGAATTGAATAAACACTTTTCAATGCTTACCATTGCATTACTCTTAAGCTTTTATTCTTTATAGTGCGCCCCATTTAAAGTCACAAAATGCATTACTATAGTCGACAAAGCATAAAAATACAGGTTTGTGTTTAAATTTTCTGTTATTTTAGACAAAAGAGACTCCATATTGCTTTATTTCTTGCCAGTACTAGCGTACGACTCGTCTCTCATCATGGTTCTCACATTACACGTAGCATTGCCGCTAGTGACACTAACCTTAGTGAGAAAACTGCCAGAGAGATTGATCGAACAGCACAAACATCTAACTAAGGGGAAGCAGGCCTAACGTGAAAATTATAAGGGACGCGCGACAGGGGAGAGGGAGAAAACCCTGCGGTTTTTAGGAAACTTCAAAGCAGAACTTTCAGCTGCTTAAGACCTGAGGTGTGGTTAGGTGGTTATGGCAACCTGTGCTCTCATAATCTTCCTGCTAGTTCGGTTTCCATAAACTGGCTAAACTTATTCATGAACACGCCTGGAAGAGAGTCGATGTTTTCATTAAATTACTGCTGATCAGCGTAGGTAGTCGATTGCAAAAAATTAGATTCCATAAAGTAAGTTCATTTCTTAAACATTGCCTTTTGATGTTTATCAAAAAAGACATCAAACGCTCCGATTTTTGGCAAACAAATCTGTGAATGGAGCCGGTTTGTTCGCTCCCTGTCGAGAGCGAGGGCCGCGATGAATACAGTCATATTGTAATAAATGAAAGCCAATTTGGGAGATTGTTTGCCCAGCGCTGTTGATTCAGCGAAACAGGAAGAAATAGCCGGCAGGAAATTAGAACTTCAATTACGCGACACACTCCATTGTGCACGGTCGCAAACACACACCCGTACTTAATATTTTCATAAGGACGTACATCAACAACACGCACGAGTTTGTGCCAGCTTGTAAAACGGCTGTATTTGTTGTACGTCGCTGAAAAGAGCAGGTAAACCCATGATGGAGCTGTTTACTTGCATAACATACTGTAGCGTATGTTTACATCTGTTCCGGTCATTATGCATGCGCTCCATTGTTAACCAGTTTTATTTTGTAGCTTTGCTGAGGCTTCTGCGAAACTCCCCATGCATAATTAGGATTTGTTCCAACTTTTATTTTAGCATGTGTGCCTCTATACAACTCTTTGATTGCTTTTATGATATTGGCGTTGATGGGAGATTCGTCTAATACTTTAAACAGGTTTATAATTGGTATGTTATCGTACGCTTTTGTAAGATCCACAAATGCAAGATGTGTTTCTCTTGCTGTAGCTAATCGTTTTTCTAGAACTTGTGTCAAACAGATAATATTATCTATTGTTGAACGACTGGCTCTGAATCCTGATTGCTCCTCTGTTTGATATATTTGATAGTCATTAGTAATAAGGACCGTTAGAATTCGTCGGTAAAGTCTACTAAGTGTACTGTTCACTGAAAGACCCCTGTAGTTATCACACTGGTGTCGTGGACCTTTTTTGTATATAGGTGTGATCCAGCTTTCTTTCCATTCCGATGGTACATCTTCACCGTTTAAACATTTTTCTAACAGGCATTTTATTTTTCGATGGAGTTTATCGGAGCCGTATTTTATCAATTCTGGCGGGATTCCTCCAGGTCCAGCTGCTCTTCTGTTCTTTAATCTTCGTATAGCCGATTTAGGTATATCATTGTCTATCTCTACTCTTTTCCCTTCTACGTGAACCTTACCTGTTTCTGCTATATATTTGAATTCTTGTCTCTGTTCAGTGAGCGTTTTTAAGTGTTTTATAAATTTCCACGACTCTGTCGCTCTCCTTCCTCCAATATAGCTTTCCAATTCTTGACATTTCCTTTCCCATTGTTGATTTTTCTCTTCTATAACTTTTCTTGAACTTTGCCCTGGCAAGTTTGTACTCAATATGGTCATCTATTTGTTTACTTTTAGCCACTTATGATGTAGTTTTTGTCTTTCTTTCCTTAAATTTTCTAAATCTTCCGTCCACCAGAAATTTTGTTTTCTATTTAGTTTTATTTCTTTTCCCAAAGCTTCAGCGGCAGCTTAATGTATAGCTTCTTTTATATGCTCATATATTTCGGAAGGAGATAGATTTTCGTTTTGTTCATTTAATTTCTGATCTAGTCTGGCCTGGTAGAGAAGTTGGGTACTTTCATCGAATAATCCATCTATCTTATATTTCTGGTATTTTATTTCGTCTTTATCCGTATTTTGTGTGGGTTGATCGTTGGCAAGAAAAGTTTGGATTTTACTATATAATGGTTACTTCCACAATCAGGATCCCGATGTGCTCTAACATCTAATATTTTCAGTCTTGTTTCTTGTTTAACAATTAGGTAATCTATTATTGATCTCCGACTGTGTGCTATTTCTCTGCATGTATATGTGTGTATGTCCTTATGTTTGTAGTATCCATTCATTATTCTCAATTTCTGTTGTTCACAGATATCGATTAGTCTCTGGCCATTGTCGTTTAGTGTTTCCTCTCCGTGGCTACCTACAATGTGATGTTTAATTCTTCTACCTGTTCTTGCATTCATATCTCCGATTAAAATAATTTCTCTTGTAGTTCCTACTTCTCTCAACATACACCAATTATTGTAAGCCGATGTCCCAAACGGTTCATATTAAGTTTTATTATACGTTCGCTGATTGCTTCCCAATTTTTTATACATTTCTTCAGATTCTTTGATATCATTAGAGATATTCCCTTTTTTGCTCGCTGTTGTTTTGATACTCCAATGTAGATATATATGTAGTTCTCCATTTGTTCAACACCATTTCCTTTCTTTTTTGTTTCCGATATAGCAGCGATATCTATTTTCAATTGATTCAGTTCTTTGACAATGTCTTCTGATTTTCCTCTCATACTTGTTACGTTCCGTAATGCTATATTCATAAATCGTTTTTGTTGCGTATGTCGTCGTCTGTTATATCCGTCAGGGTTCCGAGGCATTGTACTGGGTTTTTTAGCTGTTCTAGATTTTTCCGGATACTGGGTTGCTGCCCTCTGCGATCCAACCCCCAACCTGGAGGACCAGGTTATTTCTCTTAGTCAGGCTCCTCATCCAAGTCCTGTCCAGCAAGGGAGGCCCTGCCAATAGCTAAGCTACTGTTGACATAGCTCTAGGACTCATTGAAGCACGCAAGCCTCACCACCCGGCTATGGCCTTCGTCAAGGTGGAAATACCAACGGGAGGCAAGTCAAGTTACAACTCAAAATAGAATAACTTTACGACCTCCACGTTTAATATCAAATTCAACAATGGCAAATGAAAATAAAAACTTAAACCAAGCTGTTTCTCCAGCAAAAGTCTTTAATGGATACCCTTTAGGTTTCCACATGAGCATTTTAAATGATATTCCAACATTTCACTGCAACCCCGCCGAACTTTGCGAATATATCCGCGCTGTAGAAAACATATTCACTCAATTTTGGCAACCAGACGTCAATGCCTATATCAATAAATTATTTTTATCTGCTGCTCGCAACCGTTTAAAAGGTGCAGCCTTAGAAATTGTGACAGGACACACGTAAATTTTATGGTTAGAACTGAAACAAGTTTTAATAAATAATTTCGGTGACCAGCGTTCCGAATTAAACATTCAAATAAATCTTTCCAGACTTAGACAAAATAAAAAAGAAACCCCTATCGACTTTTTCAATAAAATTAGATCCCTTTTAGCCATCTTAAATTCAAAAATATCTTTAGGAAATGAAATTCAAGTAATCAAAGATCATAAATTGCAAACTTCAAAAAGTTTAGCCTTAAAAGTTTTTATAAGTGGTTTATTAGAACCTCTTGGCAGCTTCATAAGAAGTCGTGCACCAAATTCTTTAGAGCAAGCACTAACGTTTCTAAAAGATGAACTAGACATTCGCTATTTTCAAGGAAAACATTTCTCTATTAGTAATAATACTAGTCAATCGCAAAATAAATTTACACCACAAAATCAATCTAAAACATCATTCTAGACTCAATATTCTCTGAATTATTCACAAAACTATCGAAAGCCACCACAATTTCAACTAAATCGCAGATTTCAAACCAATCAAAATCCATTTCCAAATTCTAGATTTCCTGCTTATCAAAAATCTAACGTGATACATCCGCAAAACGCATTTGCTCCAAAGCCAAATTTTAAGCCAACTTTTAAACCCGAACCCATGGAAAGTAGTACCATTCAAAAATGACCAGCTTCACAACAGTTAGGCACCCAAAATAAAAATAATAAACCCAATTTTAGACCAAATAACTACATTCGACAATCTAATCAACCGAGAACTTTCCATTCCGAAGAATTGTTTAACAAATATGTCGCTATTCAATCACAATATGAACCCGAATATGACCAACAATCTTACTATAATGAGGAAACTCCCGAAAACTTTGAAATGACAGAAGACAATAACTGCGACACATACTTCAATGAATTAGATCCAACCACAGATTTTTTGCTTCAGGTAAACAATGCAGATTCAGACATAGAATAAGACCCCGACGAAGCCGTAAATTTTCGTTAAATGCCTCGGTAGAAACTTTTTCATTAAACCCAAAATCAAAATTACCTTATATTATTATACCTCAAACTGGCGATAAACTACTAATCGATACTGGCAGTTCACGTACCATTCTCTCACCAAAATTTGTACACACACATTACCTCGACTCAAGTTATGAACATCCTTTCGAAATTTTTACTTCTCATGGAACTACTTATTATAATTTGGTAGCAGAAGTACCTATTCGAAATTTGTTTTCAGAAGATGGAACACATCTTTGCTATTAGGCACAGACCTCTTAGCTAACCTCAATGCAAACATCAACTATCGATGGATGCACATTCAAACAAATAAAGGAACGGTAGCTTTCTACTACAACCATTCCAAATTAAAACAAAAAGAACAAAAACGCAATCAGTGCAATTTTTCCAAAATTAAACCCTCTAAGGACATTTTAAGACACATTACTTTACCACCGCGAACAGAACAATTTGTTACTTTACCCGCAGTAGGAAAAGATGGATATAAATTAGCTCCTAAACTAAATTTTACTAAAAATATAATAATGCCTTCAGCAATAGTTGCATTAGAAAAACAACTGGTTCCAAACAAGATTAATAAACACATCAGATACATGTCAAAACATTAATTATATCGCAACCTCTCATTTTAGAAGACTATATTGTAAAAGAAAAAATTCAAATAAACAGTCATTCTAATTCAAATCCTCGACAGAAACAGATACTTCTTCAATATTTAGAAGATAATTTAAGACTACACCATTTAAATCCAGAAGAAAGAACTTTATTAACAAACCTTTGTTTAGATTGTAAAGAAATATTTTATACCCGTGAGATTCCTCTATCGACTACAAATTTAACCAAACACCGCATACGAACGAAAACAGACATCCCGATTTTTACCAAAACATACCGATATCCACATATACACCGACAAGAAGTCAAGCAACAAATTGACAAAATGCTAAAAGAAGATATAATCGAACCTAGCGAATCGCCATATAACTTTCTAATTCGGGTAGTCCCAAAAAAACGTGATGCCTCAGGCAAGCAAAAATGGAGAATCGTTATCGATTATAGAAAACTTAATGAACAGGCCATCGACTACAAATTTCCCTTACCCCGAATAGAGACAGTTTTAGACAATTTAGGCAGAGCAAACTATTTTACGACTCTCGACTTAGCCTCCGGTTTCCACCAAATTGAAATAGACCCTCGAGATAAAGAAAAAACAGCTTTTTCAACAGAAGAAGGACATTTTCATTTCAAAAGAATGTCTTCCAATTTAAAAAACTCTCAAGTTTTACAAAAAGCCATAAATACCGCTTTAACTGGTTTAACACCAAATCAATGTTTAGTATATCTCGACGACATTATTGTTTATTCGACTTCATTACAACAACAATATTTAGGCCATATAATAACACCTGACGGAATAAAACCAGATCCTTCCAAAATAAAAGTCATTAAAAATTTCCCATTACCTAACACTAGGTCAGAAATTAAATCATTTTTAGGACTTTTTGGATACTATAGAAAATTTATAAAAGACTGCAAAAATCACTAAATTACTCACTTATTGCTTAAAGAAAAACCAACGAACCAAATTTTTACAAGCCAGTTGAACTCACTACTGATGCCTCAAAATATGCTCTTGGTGCAGTTCTTTCACAAGATGTTAAACCCATTAGTTACGCTTCACGTACATTAAATGACACTGAACAAAAATACAGTACTATAGAACGCGAATTATTAGCCATTATATGGGCTACAAAACAATTTCGACCTTATTTATTTGGAACTAAATTCAAGGTTTTCACGGATCATAGACCTCTAATTTGGCTCCGTAATCTTAAAGAACCAAATTCAAAACTTACCAGATGGGCCTTAAAACTAAAAGAATTTAACTTTGACATTAAGTATTTACTTGGAAAAACGAATAAAGTAGCAGACGCTCTTTCTCGAATTCAAATGGCGATAATATATTTAAAGACATCCACAAAATCTTAAACGACTCTGACCGACTAGACACACCTGAACCTTTACAAGACAATTTTGGCATAATACCGAATCGTGCAGAGACACCAAACTTATCAGATTTATTCGAAACACCAATTATTAGAACAAGATCAAATAATGAAGACGACTCTTTAGTAGAGACAGTACACACCCAATTAACTTCAACACCCGTAATAGATATTTGTGACAAACCTTTGCAACATTTTAGTAAACAAATAGAATTTATTGAAGCCAATTTGCCTAGACAAATTCAAGTCACAAAATTCGACGGAAACATATATTATTCAGTTTTCGTTAACTCGAATAATAAAAATTCAAAATTTCATGAGTTATTAATAGAACACTGTCAACCCAAAACTCATTATTATTGCTATTTCTCTAACGATAGGTTATACCAAGAATTTTCTCAACGTGTCAGTTCAATAACAAATGAAAACACCCACAAATTCCACAGATGTACGACACAAGTCACATACATAATTAAACCTGAAGAACGACACAACCAAATTATTAATTATCACCATGGTAAAACGAATCACAGAGGAATATCCGAAACAATAGAACACCTACAAAGAAAATATTTTTGGAACGGTATGAGCAACGACATTAAAAATTTTATTAACAATTGTCAAATTTGCAGAACACAAAAATATAACAGAAATCCCATAAAGCAACCCCTTCAATTAACTCCAACTTTTAATCGACCATTTCATACAATTCATATGGATATATTTCAAATAAAAGGAATTAAATATTTAACGTTAATATACGCTTTTTCCAAATTTGCCAAAGCCTATCAATTACGATCCAGTAACATGATCGATGTGACAGATCGACTATTCTTTTTCATTACAACCTTTACAGCCCCTAACACATTAATAACAAATAACGAATTTAATAAACAACCTTTCCTAAGCTTTTTACAAGCACACAAAATTCAATTACACAACAACACCTTATCATCACGAATCAAATTCCCCAGTAGAACGTTTTCATTCGACATTAAAAGAACACTATAGACTTTTAGGGGAAATGCCCGAACACAAGAAAATACAATATTGTGTAATGGCTTACAACCATACTATCCATTCAAATTTAAAATTATCACCTTTCGAAATAGTATTCGGACATACCGACAACAAGAACCCTTTCGACCCTAGACTATGAAAAATCATTTTTCGAAAATGATGTAGTTAATCACAGAGAAAAAATTAAACATCTTTACAACGCTCTTTAAAATAAACAAAGCTAGACATAAGAAGCACGAAACGACAAACTTAATAAATCCCGAAATTCTAAATCATTAAAAATTGGAGACCTAGTTTACATTAGGACAAACTCACGTAATAAAAAAGATCCTAAATTTATAGGCCCCTCTATAGTAGACAAAATTTATGAACATGACACGTACGATGTTAAACATGTACACAAAAACACCATATTCAAAAGACATTCCAATGATCTGATGCCTTTTACAGGACATTATCGATCATCCTCTTCGCCATCACCTGGCACCACCTCAAATGTGACATAAAAATCGAGAATTTAAACAACAATCGTGGACTGTATTCTTTACAAAAAGGTAAAGCCCTATTAAAGGAATCCGAATGGACCTTAATAAAAATCCTTGATTACACCCCTTTATTGACTGACTATCAAACTCATAAAAATAACCTTCTAGCGTCAATTTCACTTTTAGAAAACAAAAACTTCCCAATGGGCCATAGACACTTTGTAGACTTAAAAGACATTTTAATTAATTATAACAATCAGCTTTTAATTCTCAAACAATATATTAATAAAGCTGATCAACTGCTATTTCAATTATTTCCCGAAATGCAAAGCATCAGACAAAAACGTGGATTAATAGATGGACTTGGTACAGTAATAAAATTCATCCCCGTAACTTAGACCAAGAAGATGGAAAAAGATACGAAGAAATAATTTCTAAACTGACTAACAATTCCGAAACCCAAAAGAATGTTTTGTTAGAACAACCTCAGATCCTTAATTGTACCCTATCTACAATACACGGCCTCTCCGAGAATCAAAAACTATTAAATCATAACTTAATAAAATCTTCCTAGATAACGTAAGATTTGAAAAAATACTAGCCGCAACTTTTACCTATTCAGTGATACATCAATCAATTCAATCATTACAACTATTTATTAATATTTGGCTTGAATTAAGAAACGCATTGACTTTCGCACAAAAACAACAACTTCATCTTTCCCTCATTGACAAAAATAAACTAATCCAATCCCTTAATCAAATAACCAAATCCTTAACCAAACTTCAAAGTAATAATACTAAGGGTTTAGCTCTTCCTTACCCTGAAAGATACGAAAACCTCCATTTGTACAAATCGATTATAACGACAAAAATATACCAGAAAGATAAAACCTTCACGTTCATTTCCGAAATCTCGCTGATTAGAACACTTTCGGAATACCAATTAATTAAATTGATTCCTTTCCCGGCATACAGCACGAATAACGAATTTCAAATGATAATCCCTTCCTACAATACTTTACTATTTAACTCTGATTTTAGTGTACTTATCGATATTAATCAATTTCAACAAACTTCAGTAAATAACTACTTCTGTTCCCGAGATAATCATTTCAGCATCCCAAGCTCGAAATTGTGCGAAACACAATTGTTGTCCTTTAATGACAATCAAACTTGTCGACCATATATTTTCAATTTAACCACAAATAAAATTTTGCAGATAGATTCAGCTACGTGGCTTATTAGTTCAGCCATTAAAACAATTTTAGATATTCAGTGCAATCAGAGTATTACAAAAAAAGAAATTACAGGATCAAATTTAATACATCTAACTCCTGACTGTTCAGTTCTAATAGATCACGACGAAATACTGTTCACTATTAAATCTACAGATTATTTTACAATTGTCCAATATAAGTAAATTACGAATAGATGAATCAAAATTAATTAATATTTCAAAAATCGATCTATCCCCTATTAGCACACAAGAGTTAGTCAACAACCAATTAAAACTGACAAATCATAAGGATAAGTTGATAAACACCAATATCCATTTTGTAAATAAGTTAAGTTTAATTTCCTACATTATTATCATATTATTAATAACTATGTTCATAATTATCGTATTATATTTATATTGTAAACGTGACTCTTTCAAATCAAAACTAATGAAACTATTGCGAAAATCCGCAGAATGAAGCGATTGTGTTAAACGACACTCAAAATTCTTTACTTCAATGTCAAAATATAACTTAAATACAGCTTCACGGTATTTAAGGTTCTCAGATGGGAGAAATTACGTGTCTAGAAACGCTTACTAGCTTAGAGATAAGATTAGATTCTGCTAGATCTGCGTTCTGTTCCTAGAACTTTATGATAACGCCCGTGGAACGGAAACTAGCTTGCATTTCTTTAAGATAAGAGTTTTCTTTATTGTTAAGATGCTTGTTGCATCCAGTTCTGTTTCGACACTCAGGTTAGCCTGTCCTGTTTTAAGTATGTGGAGCAGAGCTCCGATGTCTGAAATGTGTTTAGTGTTTTAAGTACAAATAAATGCTTTTTAAAAACACTAATCGTCGTTAAATAAACATAACTCGCGTTGATTATCGAACTACAAAGGAGTACATTTAGTAATCAGTATTTAGATATTATATAATATCTACATTTCGTTAATTAATCAAGACCAGCCTTTCAGCATCTTCCGATTTTTGTCTTTTGCCATGTTTGTATCCACTATTACGTAAATTAGGCCCCCTACACCTGGCCGGTGCACTCTACTTTGACAAACCCACATTCGACTCCAAAGTGCTTCAACATGTTTGGCAAGAAACTGGAAAATGAAATTTGCAAACTAGTAACCGTGACGGAATTTCAAACAGCAATTTAAAGAGTTGCGGGATATTTAATTAGCAACTCAAATTTTGGAATTACATAAACCCCCGATGAAAGCTTTTGAACGCAGAATTACATTTGCGCTGGACTGCGTAAATGACTACAAAATAACCAGACCGGAACACAATTTAATACTCGCTACACATGCTAACATTTTTTAGGTGTTAGCATCTGAAAGTGATTAATTTTTAAATCTTCTAATATGCGTGTTGAGATAAACAATATGCAAACTAGAATATGTCTTTATCTAACTTTTAGACAATTAGATAACTGTATGTTTTACGAGGATCTATACTTAAAAAAGTTTAATTAAGCCACATCTTTGCTGTCGCGGCTATCTAAATCCAGAGTCTGCCATTTGTGTTTCCTATTTGTGTTGTTTTCTGCTTGATGGATTTTTAGTTAATTTGGAGTTAGTAGTTGCAAAAGTGCCACCATTCAAGAATTCAAAAAACTAAAACATTGGATGAAGACAAATAACGAGAAATTATAAATTAGGAAATAATAGAAAGACTGTAGCTTTCGAATAAATGCACAAAAGGTGAAACAACTGAAGGAAACTTGTTTTTTACAAGCTACAATAAAGAGACACGTCAAAGATGATGTATTGGGGCAACGATGAAATTTTAAGAAGAACGAGGAATAGTACAGACAGAAGAAGAAACTAAAAAGAAGAAAGGAAAATTCTAAAAACCAAAATATGGAATGTTAGAAGACTACAAAAAAATTAGGCACAAATAATTAAGGAAATCTAAAGACTGAACAGAGATATACTATGCGTCACTGCCACAAAAAAGAGAGTCAACATATTACAGCGCCTGTTAGGATATTTTAGAGATTTAAGGTTTTGAGCACACGAAAGGTGAAGGCAGTTTAGCTTTTCGTTCAGTTCAGCCCGGCGCCGGCGCGTCGAATCTTCACCAATGAGCAAACTGCTTTTCAGTCTTGTACTCGTCCTCGAGTAGGGAGACTACTTGTGGAGTGGGTGTTGCCACACACGACTCACACTACTAGAGTGAGTCCCGGGTTAGTTAATTCCATGTTAAAGTAAAGGTTGACAGACATCAGCAGATGTGTGGTTGGTGCGGCTTGCATGTTTCCATTTTCGAGATTCCATAATTGGTATAAGTGACTTTACAGTCGTGAAGACGCAATGGTTGGTACCGGATTGTCAAAACTTCTATAGGGCTGAATCCGTGGAGCTTCTTTATCTTGGGCTATGAGCGCCAAGTCGTTAGCGAATTGATTGAGTGATTAGGTTAAGTAGAAGAGCAATATAGAGGCTTGTTCAATTGAAACCCATCTTTGGTCAGGTTAGCCTTGGAAACAATTGTAATCACTCAACTGACGTTTTGCAATGTTAGTTGTGTTTGTAAACGTCACACTGATTAGTTCCTATCATTTGTATTTGACAGCGATTTTCACGACAATGCTCGGCCTCATGTTGCCAAAGTAGTGAAAGAAAATCTACAACGAAAGAAATGGAGGATATTAGAGCATCCACCCTATAGTCCCGATTTATCGCCCTGCGATTTTCACATCTTTGGGCCACTGAAAAAGGCGTTAAAAGGTAATCGTTTTCAGTCGGACGAAGAAGTACAAAATGCCGTAAAAGAATTCTTCAAGCAGCAGCCACAAGAATTCTTTAAGCAGGGTATACATCGGTTGGTGAAACAATGGGATATGTGCCTTAATTGTAGTGGTAATTATTTGTAAATATATTTGCCAATAAATTTTTTCTGGACCAAAGATGGGTTTCAATTGAACAAGCCTCGTATTTTGAAAATCATGGATCATCAAATTTTTGCATAAACAGCATTTAAACTACTGATGAAATAGATTCATTGTTACGAAAATAATAGTAAATAAAGAAACCGATAATGTATTATCATCAAAAGGGGTTACCGTTGGCTAATCTCTCAAAATCAAACCTAACATAGCTACTTGGATACAATTGCCTGCCGACCAGCTCAGTACGAAGACGGCGTGTGACAGTTCAATGAACGAAATATGCAAAACGGGCGCCAACGGTATTTTTAACAAAATAAGCAAGTGTATCCAGGCAGTAGAACGAGAATCCGTAAACTCAGTAGCACAAACAATCTGAAAGAAAGCACAACTCAAACATCGGTAGCAGTAACAAATAATAAATAAACACAATAAAATATCACAGTATAATTGGCATTTAAAATATCACAATACAATCGACAAAGCATAACTCTTAATATGAATGCGTCACAATTTACCAATATCTGCGTAACAACAAAAATAATGGTTGAGCGGACGTTACGGAAAATCAGAACTTAAATTGCCGCAAGCCGAGAAGCGGCAGCGCACACTCGCGAACGGACATGTCATAAAATAATTATCTAAATACAGTCTAAAGTACAACCTGTTAGCGGCTTCCGTCGAGCACTTTCAGCATGCTTATCAAGAGTCCAGGCGTGCTGAAGATCTCCCTGAGAACACGCAGCAAGCCAAGGTCGCACATCGAAGATAGCGGCGGCGACAGCTGCCTCCTTGAAATTCAGAAAAACTGCACACTCGAACTGAATTGCCCAAAACTGCTTATGTAGACTGATTTAACTAAGACTGAATTGCCCAGACAGATTACTCGAATTTTCGCCCACGGCTGCTTGTTCGAATTCCGCCCAAGACGGCTTGTTCGAATTCCGCCCAAGACGGCTTGTTCGAATTCCGCCAAAGACGGCTTGCTAAGGAAAACGAAATCCAGAATAAATGCATGCAACCCTTTGGTAAACGACCAACAAAATAAAACGGAACTTACCCCGGGTGAACTGGGCAAACGAGCATCGAAGGCTAGATGCGGCATGGCGTAGAATAAAATCTCACATGCTTCGCTTTGCAGCGAGGCCCCAAAGCTCCCATAACTAACAAAATGTAGCGGCAAGACAAAGCGGATCACCAAAGCCAGCATAAAACATCTTCGCCGCGTTCCGTCAAACCAAAAAGGACGCGCTCAGCCAAAAGAATGCGGCCTCGAGAGCGCTCCGACCTCACGCTGTCGAGCAAGGCCAAAATCATGCCTGAACGATACGATAACAAGCCCCACAGAAATCGCAAATTAACGAAGGCGTAAAACTAGCAATGCAGAACTACAGGGAGTAACAAAATAACCGTAACAACTCCCCCCTTACCAGAACAGAAAAATTTCGCAGAAATTTTTCTACGCTAAGATCAATAATACGCACATTCGCTCAGCCAAGGACGACAAAGTTGATCAAAAACCAGATGAAAAATCTCAACCATAATTACAATAGAAAACCCAAACCCACACCACAATACAGCAACTGCCCGTGAAGACGGTAGTGACTCCAGGAGAAGCCCGAGACCAGATCAACCCCACGACAGGGATCGAGACTGCTCGTCGCTGCTGGATCTAAACGCTGCGCCGGTGAACAGTCCCGTAGCAACCCATCGCAAAGAAGTTCCAGCCTCAAGAACTCCTCAAAATCACCCCATATCTTCACGAGTACCCCCCCCTGACAACTTCCTAAGAAAACAAAGTCCGAGGCGAAAGCAAACCCCCACAGTCAAGGCACTGCGAAACCGAAAACCTCCAAGAAACCCTTCCCACGAACAAACCACAAACCCACCCCCAAAGATATACGAAACCCAAAGGATCACAACACACAACACCTACAAACACATCACATCCCCAAGTGGAGATCTCACTAGAAGTCTATCAACAACCGAAACAGTGCACGCAGACAGCAGTCCCCACCAGATTCAACTCAACAACAAGGCGTAGTGCCTCACACAACAATAAGCTCTACAGCAAGTCCAAAATCCGGAACGTGCCAAAAGTACCAAAACCAAATACCAAATCGAACTACTGCCAACAAACTACTTCAGCGTTGATAAGGGAGAAACTAGATGAAATAATTCCCTAAGGTAACCTGCCCTACAAATGCCCAACCAACCTACAATACCTCACACAAAATTCAACAACAGCTGGAATAACCAATCACAGCAGCAGATCATACCAAAGACTTCATTCGGCAACAAAGGCTCAAAAGGAAACTAAAGAGCTATGACTCGGAAACAGATGCAGGTCCCACAAATCCGGAACGAGCCGTACTCTAAATGAGTAAACGAAACCGTTCTCCATCTCCAAGCACGCCCAAAAGCGAAAACACAACAAAGATTCGAGACTCACTTGTGGATCGAAATCCGCGTGAGCGATATGGATACCGTAACAACAACAAAAAAACAACACAATACGCATAGCTGAAGGCAACCATACAACAACAGCTAAGCCACCAAAATCCCAAAAGGTATCCAACAAAACCCAACAAGCTAACTCAAACCTACACTAAAGCGAAAGATGAACTTCACTCGACACGAATGCAAGTCGAACCACACAATAAACCCAACTGCTAACTGCAAGCTACTCCAGTGTTATTATCGGAAGAACTAGATGAAATAGCTCCCTACAGTGACCTTCCCTGCAATGCCCTACCAACCTACCCTAGCGGTATAAGAGGAGAAAAACAAGATGAAAGCGTTTCCTAATAGTGACCTACCCTACAAATGCCCAACCAACCACCCTACACTAGGAGCCCAAACGCGAAACGAAAGCAAAAAGCAAGAGACTAAAGAAAACGAAAAGGACCGAGGCTTCGCGAAAGAGTCGGGTCCCAACTAATCCGACATAAGTCGACCCTCCAAAAGGGCAACAGAGACCGTCCGCAATCGCCAAACATGTCCGAAAGCGACACCAAACGCGGGACGAACCTTACTGTGGAAAATAATCCGCATAAGCGTCATGGATGCCCAAAAAAAAAAACAAAAAAACTCACAGCAGCACGATAGCTGAACTTCACTCAAAAATACCAAAATTGCTGACGGACACGACAACTGGCATCAAACGGCCAAATCCGCCTAAAGCGGAGAACGTCACGACAGCATACCAAAGGGGCATCCAAACAATCCAGCAAGCTAAGCTCGCCCTACGCAAAAGCAAATGCAAACACAAAGGAAAACTAAAAGGAGAGGAAAAAAAAAAGGAATCAACAGATAAGAGTGATAAGAAACGGCTTGAGAGGAAAATTTGCGAAACAAAACCCCTTAAGCATATCCACTTCAAACCACCATACTCACAATCATTCCAAAAGGGGAAGAAAGAAAATGAAATGAAAAAGCCAGCAATTAATAAACGCACCAAACCAACTAAAAAGATGGTTTGAGAGATCATACAAATCCGCATAAGCGAATCTCCCAAACACACCAACACGAACCAGTATCCTAATCAACGAACCAGAAGATGACAGAGCCAACTAAGAAGAACTGCACCAAATCCAAACTACGAAGATGGCCTGAGAGATCATAAAAATCCGCATAAGCGAATCTCTCAAACTCACCAACATCGACCCAAAATCCCAATCATCAATCGAACAGGAAAGATAAGAAACAAACAAATAAGCCGCGCTAATCCAACTGAAGGACGGCCTAAGAATCTCGCAAAGCAAACTCCCCCCCCAAACACATTACCAACACACTCCTAACAGGGTCAGCACCTCAACAGGAAAAGTCAGAAGGAAAACAACAACTTCCACAAAGGAAGGACGACAAAACAGGAAGAACAACTCAAGCATACTAACTTCGCAGAACCTCAAGAACACGCAACCAATCGAAACCGAGACCATTCAGAAACTCCACTTACCAAAGCATACTCTTGCAACAAATCCCAACATACTACCTAAATTCACAACGTAACCAATCAATCGCTCAAACGAAACAAAAAAAAATAAAAAAAACAACGAACAAGGGCTCCAAAGCAACTTGAGAAATGAACTTGGGCAACACAACAACACATTGCAAAATGTGCACACTACCTGGCTACCTCGGAAGCTGATCTCGCAGAAGATTCACCAAAACAAACGCATAGTACACCACAATAAGTAGCAGCCATCAAAAATACCAATCAATCACAGAGGCGAAAAACCAAATCAAAAAGAGAGGTGAAAAACCTCCACAATCAACGATCCAAAGTGACAAAAACTTGGCTACTACAACCAGGAATAAAGCACAACGCTAGCACACTCGAGCGATACGGAATGAGCTCAACAAAAGTTACTTCTACAACAAAACGTTATTGACATCAACTCCCGAAATTTAAATTTTGTATCGCACGTAATGATTTTCCAACGACACATGCATGATCAAATATAGATAGTTAAAAATTCTATACTACTTAGCCTAGCATGCACAAATAGCAAAACATATTAAAATTAGACACTGCATCATATAAAAATGCTGGCAAAAATATCATACATAATTTGTTACTGCACCAATTTATCATATCAAAATTTCAAACAAGTGCCGAGGCACATTTACAAAAAAACACGCCACCACATTGGGCGCCATAAATCTTATTATCATCAAAAGGGGTTACCGTTGGCTAATCTCTCAAAATCAAACCTAACATAGCTACTTGGATACAATTGCCTGCCGACCAGCTCAGTACGAAGACGGCGTGTGACAGTTCAATGAACGAAATATGCAAAACGGGCGCCAACGGTATTTTTAACAAAATAAGCAAGTGTATCCAGGCAGTAGAACGAGAATCCGTAAACTCAGTAGCACAAACAATCTGAAAGAAAGCACAACTCAAACATCGGTAGCAGTAACAAATAATAAATAAACACAATAAAATATCACAGTATAATTGGCATTTAAAATATCACAATACAATCGACAAAGCATAACTCTTAATATGAATGCGTCACAATTTACCAATATCTGCGTAACAACAAAAATAATGGTTGAGCGGACGTTACGGAAAATCAGAACTTAAATTGCCGCAAGCCGAGAAGCGGCAGCGCACACTCGCGAACGGACATGTCATAAAATAATTATCTAAATACAGTCTAAAGTACAACCTGTTAGCGGCTTCCGTCGAGCACTTTCAGCATGCTTATCAAGAGTCCAGGCGTGCTGAAGATCTCCCTGAGAACACGCAGCAAGCCAAGGTCGCACATCGAAGATAGCGGCGGCGACAGCTGCCTCCTTGAAATTCAGAAAAACTGCACACTCGAACTGAATTGCCCAAAACTGCTTATGTAGACTGATTTAACCAAGACTGAATTGCCCAGACAGATTACTCGAATTTTCGCCCACGGCTGCTTGTTCGAATTCCGCCCAAGACGGCTTGTTCGAATTCCGCCCAAGACGGCTTGTTCGAATTCCGCCCAAGACGGCTTGCTAAGGAAAACGAAATCCAGAATAAATGCATGCAACCCTTTGGTAAACGACCAACAAAATAAAACGGAACTTACCCCGGGTGAACTGGGCAAACGAGCATCGAAGGCTAGATGCGGCATGGCGTAGAATAAAATCTCACATGCTTCGATTTGCAGCGAGGCCCCAAAGCTCCCATAACTAACAAAATGTAGCGGCAAGACAAAGCGGATCACCAAAGCCAGCATAAAACATCTTCGCCGCGTTCCGTCAAACCAAAAAGGACGCGCTCAGCCAAAAGAATGCGGCCTCGAGAGCGCTCCGACCTCACGCTGTCGAGCAAGGCCAAAATCATGCCTGAACGATACGATAACAAGCCCCACAGAAATCGCAAATTAACGAAGGCGTAAAACTAGCAATGCAGAACTACAGGGAGTAACAAAATAACCGTAACAAATGCAATACATATTTGAACATTAAAAAATAATGCAACAATAGATACTAAGAGATTATTCAAAATAAATATGGCATTAGATTGCTTAATTATCAATTATCCCAAACGCAAAGGCAAAAAGTGATTATAGTTACCGGAGTAAAGAAAAGCAACACTGGAGCTTGAAAAAATAGGTATCTTCATTTGACGTTTCTATATTGACAGCGAAAATGACATTTTCATAATTTATTTCGTCCATTAGGCCATATTTTCTACACATTCTTGTCTTATATTTAAAACATGATCAAACTCTTTCCTCTACACATTTTCCAGTGTACATTTCGTGAACCGTTCTTCGCTTAACTCCTAAATCAAAATAATCGAGAACGATTTTCCTGAAGGTCTTCTTTTCACTTCCCTCGTCTGAAAGACGAAGTACTGCAATCACGAAAAAAATCTTCAAGTAGGTGTTTGACGACTTCGATCAGTGTGAAACTGATATTAGAGCAACATCCCAAGTACGAGTTTGGCTGTTGAAGGTTAGTGTATTCTAGTAACAGTTTGGATACGGCAAATTTAGAATTTAAAACGTGTATTTAGATTTAGAGAATCTTAGAATATTAAGTTTTCTAAATTAATATGGTGATTTGAGTACTCGACGGTTTCGATCTTTATAATTAGAAATTTTTCATTTTGGGTCTAGTTATTTTTGAAAAAGTATTTAACCTCATTTATTGGAACTTTCATTTAATTAAATAATTTTGACAACTTTAATCTGACTATTAATTTGTAATGTCAATTCAAACGTTTAATACACTATAACAGTTAATTAGATTCAAACTCAAGTACTAAGAGTGTGATTTAAATAATCAAATTGATATTTATTTGGTTATTCAAGGTACAATTCATTAATACAGTTATATTTCACATTAACTCATTCAGCTGGGAAGTAGAGAGAGTATCAATTGCTAAATAAGCTGGCTAGCCGAGGTATATTTAAACATGACATAATTTCAAAGTCAATTATGAAAGTACGAGATATGTCAATATATGATTCAGTTGAAAGCAACAAGGTAAGTGAGAATTATATATATTATTATTGATATTACTTCTGTGAATTAAACAAACAGGGTAGATATCACTAGTTTTTATTATACATAAAAACTCCTACAGAAAGAGTAGTATAATAAAATTGGCGCGCAACGTGAGGCCCGAAAGGAAGGTGTAATAAATTTAGCTCCACAAAGTGAGGCGCGAAAGATAAACAAATAAGATTGTAAAATAATTGGTATCGATTAACGTGAGGGTTGGAGGCATTTAGAAGAGAGGATACGTATATGAATTTGCGGTCGGGTTTTAGAAAACCAACAAGGAAGTTAAAGAAAATGGATGGACTTCAATTAGAACAGGGTGATAACGTAGTAAATACGGAAGGACGTCAAATGCAAGAAGCTAGTACATTAGTCAGTGCATCAAATGACAGCAACATGATGCGAATGATGCAAGAAATTTTAAATAAAGTATCTACAGTAGAAAACACAATGTCGAATAATAACCAGGAACTTTTAAATAAAGTATCTGCAGTAGAAAACACAATGTCGAATAATAACCAGGAAATTAGATCTGTAGTTGAAGACAGCAATCAAGAGATTGTAAATAAGGTGAGTGTAATGTCAGAAAAAATTGATACAATTGAAGCAAAATTAAAGACGTTCCAAACAGAAAATGGAAATCTTATAAATAAGTTAAGGGTACAATTAGAACGACAATTGGTACAGAAGGTAACACCTATCGAAAAGGAGGTAGATACCATTAGGTCACAAGTAGAACTGAACAAGGATAATATTAAAAATTTTGAAAACAAATTTGGAATCCCGGAAAAAGTTCCGCCGGAAAAAGTTCCACCGGAAAATGTTCCGCCGGAAAAAGTGCCGTCGGGAAATAAATCCGCAGGAAAAAGTTCCGCAGGAAAAAGTTACGCGTGAACACCCATGGCCGTGGAAAAGTTAAATAAGAAATAATAACATAATGTCGATTTCATACATAATGTTTTATTCATAAAAAAGGCAACTTACACTACAGATTATACCATGAGATAAAAAAAATGATTCTGAGCAGGCCTTGATATGTGTTATACGTTTGGCAGTATTGAAGTGTATTGTCAGTCTCTGTCAAATTCAAGATTAAAAGGTTAGGGTTTGTTTGTTGTTTGACACAGACTGACGTAAAACTTAACCTGCAATATAATCACAGTTACAAAAAGTGGTAAAGATTCGGTGCACGGTTCGGTCTAGTGCGCATGTGCAAAAATAACAGTGAACATAAAAATGTAACGTTGAACAAACTCTCTCTCGTATTTTTTCTCTAAAAAAAATTATCAAGACCTAACAACTAACATAAACCATTAACCTGGACCACCGCCGAGAGCGCAACGCATTGCGTTGAACAAACTCTCTCTCGTATTTTTTCTCTAAAAAAAATTATCAAAACCTAACAACTAACATAAACCATTAACTTGGACCACCGCCGAGAGCGCAACGCATTGCGTTGAACAAACTCTCTCTCGTATTTTTTCTCTAAAAAAAATTATCAAGACCTAACAACTAACATAAACCATTAACCTGGACCACCGCCGAGAGCGCAACGCATTGCGTTGAACAAACTCTCTCTCGTATTTTTTCTCTAAAAAAAATTATCAAGACCTAACAACTAACATAAACCATTAACCTGGACCACCGCCGAGAGCGCAACGCATTGCGTTGAACAAACTCTCTCTCGTATTTTTTCTCTAAAAAAATTATCAAGACCTAACAACTAACATAAACCATTAACCTGGACCACCGCCGAGAGCGCAACGCATTGCGTTGAACAAACTCTCTCTCGTATTTTTTCTCTAAAAAAAATTATCAAGACCTAACAACTAACATAAACCATTAACCTGGACCACCGCCGAGAGCGCAACGCATTGGGTTGAACAAACTCTCTCTCGTATTTTTTCTCTAAAAAAAATTATCAAGACCTAACAACTAACATAAACCATTAACTTGGACCACCGCCGAGAGCGCAACGCATTGCGTTGAACAAACTCTCTCTCGTATTTTTTCTCTAAAAAAATTATCAAGACCTAACAACTAACATAAACCATTAACCTGGACCACCGCCGAGAGCGCAACGCATTGCGTTGAACAAACTCTCTCTCGTATTTTTTCTCTAAAAAAATTATCAAGACCTAACAACTAACATAAACCATTAACCTGGACCACCGCCGAGAGCGCAACGCATTGCGTTGAACAAACTCTCTCTCGTATTTTTTCTCTAAAAAAATTATCAAGACCTAACAACTAACATAAACCATTAACCTGGACCACCGCCGAGAGCGCAACGCATTGCGTTGAACAAACTCTCTCTCGTATTTTTTCTCTAAAAAAAATTATCAAGACCTAACAACTAACATAAACCATTAACCTGGACCACCGCCGAGAGCGCAACGCATTGCGTTGAACAAACTCTCTCTCGTATTTTTTCTCTAAAAAAATTATCAAGACCTAACAACTAACATAAACCATTAACCTGGACCACCGCCGAGAGCGCAACGCATTGCGTTGAACAAACTCTCTCTCGTATTTTTTCTCTAAAAAAATTATCAAGACCTAACAACTAACATAAACCATTAACCTGGACCACCGCCGAGAGCGCAACGCATTGCGTTGAACAAACTCTCTCTCGTATTTTTTCTCTAAAAAAATTATCAAGACCTAACAACTAACATAAACCATTAACCTGGACCACCGCCGAGAGCGCAACGCATTGCGTTGAACAAACTCTCTCTCGTATTTTTTCTCTAAAAAAATTATCAAGACCTAACAACTAACATAAACCATTAACCTGGACCACCGCCGAGAGCGCAACGCATTGCGTTGAACAAACTCTCTCTCGTATTTTTTCTCTAAAAAAAATTATCAAGACCTAACAACTAACATAAACCATTAACCTGGACCACCGCCGAGAGCGCAACGCATTGCTTTAAACATTGATAGCGGCAAGCGGCACCCACAACATTTTGACATACACGCTGATCGAACTATAAACTTACTTCGCTCACAGCGGATGCGAAATAGACCGGACCGTGCACCGAATTTCACCCCAAAAGGTTATTAATGTCAAAATAAGACATTGGCATTTTATAACTTGTCAAAAGTTTGAGTGGACGTATCACGTGATGAAATCCGCCATTAGTATTCGCGCTGCCATGAGTTTTCCAAATTATAGTTTGTTTATACGGAAAAGAACCATATTTTGACGTTTTTCACAAATTAGTTATGTACGATAATCAGAACAGTATTAACAACAAACAATCCAGAACATTTAACAGAGAAATAAATATTTTCTTGTAAGTTTTATATTGCTTAAATATTCGTAAGTAACTGTTCAATAGAATATTGCGGTGTACATTCGCAATTCCAGGTTGAACATGTATGGCAGGTAGTTAATGTCGGGAAAACTCCAGTATAGCCCACTGGTACATTTTGACATTTCCGGAATATGAAATTAGAGGAACTGTTATGCCAGTGGCGAAACTGGATTTTAAGCTATAAATAAGAGAAATACTCATTGGGAAATTCAAATTCAATATTATTGTCGACGATTGGACTAACTGCTTGTTTTATGGTGATGCACAGGCATTTTTGTATCGAGAGATCCAAAAAAAACTGTTCCTCAGCGGGCTGTGGAAATTCAACGTACGAATAATATGTTGGTGACACTGTCAAATTTGAGGTTATCAGGTTAGGTTTTCCGTCAGTTATGACACAAAATGACGCAAAACCTAACCTGCTAACCTCGAATTTGACATTGACGTACAGTGTCCCCAACATATTATTTATACGTTGAATTTCTACAGCCTTCTGAGGAACAGTTTTTTTGGATCTCTCGATACTAAGTATACACAAATCTTAAACTGCAGCTAACCTAAATTAGCACCTTGACGGCAGCCAAAATTTTATTGTATTTGAGATATTAGTCATTTTGAATAACTTTCTTTCACTTCAGCAAATGAATTGTAAAATTTTATTTTGACTTTAGTAATTTTTTGTTATCAAATGTCGCCTACACCGTTAAAAAATTCTATTTTTTATTACATCATCATGGTTTTCCGCAAAATCGTATTTTGATATTGGATAAAAAAGTACCAGTCAAAAATTGTATGGCCACACTGTGATTATATAGTCACTGTAGTAATTTAAAATACTATAAATGTAATTATAATATACATAAGAGCCCAGCAAATTTTTCCATTTTTATCATATGCATTTGTACCCTATGGTATGGTACTTATTAATCATGTAACATGGACAAAACACCAAAGCATCGCTTTCCTGCGGAACTTTTTCTTGCCGAACTTTTTCCTGCGGATTTATTTCCCCACGGCACTTTTTCCGGCGGAACATTTTCCGCGGAACTTTTTCCTGCGGACCTTTTTCCGGCATCGACAAATTTGACAGTTATCAAGGTAACGTCAAAAATCAAATTCAGTCATTGAATACCGAGGTGAAAGATATCACAAACTGTTTACAAAATAGCTCAAATAGGGGGAATATCAGTTTTAATGGTGGGATAGTTATGCAAGAAAGTCATGAGAGACCAAAGTTTAACGGGAATAGGCAGGTATTACACCCTATTAAGTTTCTAAAGAAATTGGAAAATTATTTTGATACTATGAAGATTGTAAGTAGTAAAAAGTTACAAGTGGCAATAGAATGTTTAGAACATGAGGTAAACCTTTGGGCTGAAAGTCACTGTACTGAATGGGACAGCTATGAATCTTTTAAAGTTGATTTTATTAACAAGTTTTGGTCGAGAAATATCCAGGAAAAAGCTAGGGCTGAAATTTATATGGCAAGAATGTATAACGGTAGATTTGGAAGTTTTACGAAACACGTGTGGCATTGGATTGCGAGAGTGCAGTATTTAGAACCAAAGATACCTGACGAGATTCTGGTAGAAGCTCTTAGCAAACATTTTCCAATAGACGTACAAACAGCATTAGTAGCTTCGCAAGTGCAAAACGTAGAAGGAATGCTAAAGGTTTTGGAGGGTTTGGAAAATAGACAAACCAATTCAAAATTTGACGTAAGAGAAAAAACTTCAAATTTTCAAACTTCATATCCGTCAAAAATTGGGAATCGCAATGCAAACCAGTTTGAAACAAGAAATAGGATGAACCCAAACAATTACAACCAAAATCAAAATAAAATGTTAAGATTTGACAATAATGTTAGTGGAAGGGAAAATAGTAGGAATAGCTATACGATTCAAGCAAGGGGTGATTCACCAGTGTCATTTAAAGCCAGGGATAGATCACCCAATACATCGCAAAACCAGGAAAACTAAAGGACCCGGTACAATTAGCTCCAATTGTTAAAATTCGGGTTTCAAAGGAGCAACAAGAGCATATAAATTTTGTGAAAAATTATTTTCAACAATATAACAAAATTCAAAAAGTTCATAATGTAGTTGATTTGGCATGTGATGTTTCGGAAAAAGAAAAAGAATTAGTAAATCAGGATTTACCTTATTTAAATGTAGAGATTGAAGGTATTAAGCAAGACTTGTTAATAGATACGGGTAGTTCGGTGAGTGTAATGTCGGAAGAAATGTTCGTAAGAATATTAGAACAAAATAATAAAATACCTATCTTACCATCAGTGGGTTTAACAATTCAAGGTGTCACTGGGGGAATTAGAAAAGTCAAAAAGCAGGCATTAATGTTGGTAAATATGGGAAGTTCAAAACATAAAATAGTATTTTTAATTATTAATCAATTAAATACTACATCCATTTTAGGCATGGATTGGATGTACAAGGTTAAAACTAATTTGAATTTTAACAGTAAGATAATGAAATTTGTAGATGCAGGACAATGTCATGAAGTTTATTTTAAAAATAATTCTAACCAAGATAAAATTGTATCGAATGAATTGAAGTTAATATCAACAGTTAATTTAAATATACAAGATGAAACAAGGTTTGAGATAAAGGAGATACTATTTGAAAACAACAATGAGTTAAGCGAATCATTACAATTACAAAAAGATTTGAATTTAGTTTTGAAGGATCTAAAAGAAACAAATAATGAAACGCAATACATGAATGTTGAAGGAGTGGAGTTTGAAACAGAACCAACTTTAACAATACATCAGTTAAATAAACAATTTAATAAGGAGAAATTATATCCGATACAAGATATATTAGAAGAATATAATGTAATCTTTTCTGATAAGCCAGGCTTATGTAATCGTTTTATTTGTAAATTAAACATTAAGGATGAAACGGTATTTGTACAAAAATCTTATCCAATTCCTTTTGCAAAAAGAACAGCAGTTGAAAAAGAGATAAAAAGAATGTTAGATTTTGGTATCATTGAACATTCAGATTCACCTTATTCTAATCCCATAGTCGTAGTTACAAAAAAGAATGGGTCGGTACGAATTTGTTTGGATGCTAGAAGGTTGAATACAATATTAGTAGAAGATCGAGAATCACCACCATCAATAGATGAATTACTACAGAAATTTAATGGTGTTAAATTTTTATCATCTTTGGATTTAACTTGTGGTTATTGGCAAATCAGATTGCATGAAACGTCTCGAAAATATACAGCATTCTTAGTAAATGGTCGGAGTTATCAATTTAAAGTTTTACCTTTTGGATTGAATGTATCAATTGCTGTATTCAGTAAATGTTTAGATCATGTTTTGGGTCCAGAAGTATTATCGTTTGCAACGGTGTACGTCGATGATATCCTTTTAGCCTCGAAAACATTAGGTGAACATAGAAGTCAATTAGCTTTGGTTTTGGAGAAACTTAGATTAGCAGGTATGACAGTTAATGCTGATAAAACAGATCTATTGATGGATCACATAAAATTTTTAGGATATGTAATTAGTCCTCAAGGTATTAACGTGGATCCTGATAAAATAAAGACCATTCAAGATTTTAAGCCACCTAAAAGCAAAAAAGAATTACAATCATTTTTGGGAATATGTAATTTTTATAGAAAGTTTGTCTGCAACTATGCTTCGTCTGTAATTAAACTTACTCATCTATTAAAGAAGAATAATAAATGGAAATGGGGAATGGAGGAGCAAGAAGCTTTTCAACAAATAAAAGAAAGATTTATTAAGATAGTAACTCTTTCACATCCAGATTTCAACAAAACATTTTATATTGCAACTGATGCATCGGGTTGTGCATTAGGAGCACATTTGTTTCAAATAAACGAAGATGGTTCAACAGAAAATGTAATTTTTGCTAGTAGAGCAATACTAGAAGCTGAAAAGAATTATATGACCACTGAGTTAGAACTATTAGCCATAGTGTTTGCTTGCAAAAAATTTAGAACTTATATTTTGGGATATGAAACTATAATTTTAACGGATCATAAAGCTTTAGAATTTTTAAGTAGCTGTAAAGCTTTGAGTGCACGTTTGATGCGATGGAGTATGTATTTGCAAGAATATAAACTCAAAATACAATATTGCAAGAGTAAGGATAATTTAGTAGCTGATTTCTTATCTAGATATGTGTACGGTGATGAAAAGAAATTGAATCCATTACTAGTAGCTTTGACTAGAGAAGTAATTCCAAGAACACAATTACCTAACTTACTTAACAATATAGAAAATGATCAGAACACGGATCAAAATATATTTTGGATAAAGAATGAAATGGTAACGAATGAACAGGGAAAGAGTGATGAATTGAAATTAAATTATAAGATTCATGAAAATATATTGTTTAGAAGAAGCAAGAGAAGTGAAGAATGGTGGTTACTATGTATTCCAGAAAAGTTAGAAAGAGAATTGATAAATGAGTATCATCAAATGTATGGACATTTTGGTATCAAGAAATGTACTGCACTATTAAAAGAAACTTGTTATATTACAAATATAGAACGTAAGGTTCAGAAAATATTAAAATACTGTGATTTATGTCAAAGAACTAAAGTAAGCAACAAAAGTCAGAAAACTCTCATGAGGAACATTGAAGCATTACAACCATTACAAATAGTATCTGTAGATTTGTTTGGTCCTTTACCTAGAGGAAAGTATGGAGTTACTTGTATATTTGTAATGAGAGATATATTTACAAAATTTGTTAAACTATATACAATCAAGAAACCAAATACTAAATCATTATTAAATAGAATTTTAAATGATTTTATAATTAATATAGGTAAGCCAGTTATAATTTTATCAGATCATAGATCACAATTTACAAGCAGATTATGGAAAGAAAAACTTAATGAACAGGGGATACAGTACAGGTATTCTGCTATTTATCACCCACAATCAAATCCAGTAGAAAGGATCATGAGAGAATTAGGCAGAATGTTTAGGTGTTATTGTAATATGAAGCATACAAGTTGGCCAAGTTATGTACAACATATAGAAGATTGGTTAAATTGTGTGGAAAGTGATACTACAGGATCAACACCTTATGAATTAATGAAAGGCCATAAACCGACTAGAATCATAGAAAATTTAATCAGATTTCCTGAAAGAATTGACACAACTACAGATCTAAAAATACAGTTAGCACAAGAAGTTTTTTTATCAAAGGCTCAAAGAAGAAAACGAAGACATGATAAGAATGTGGAACGTCCTATAAAATTCATGAGAGGCGATTTAGTATTAGTTCGAAATCACTTACAATCGTCAGTAATAGAAAAAACGATTAAGAAGTTCTTTTTACTATATGAAGGTCCATATGAAGTGGTCAAGGAAGTAGGGAAAAATGCCTATGTTCTAAATTATCCTGGGGAAAATAGGTATAAGTATACCCAAAATGCTTATAATTTAAAGAAGTATTATCATGAGAATAATATCAATAATGTAGTAAATCAGGTTATAGTATATCACAATAATGTAGATAAAAATGTTAATTGGAAAGAAGTTATGTCATGGGGTTACCTTAATAATGATGTAAATACAGAGTAACTTGGTTAACAAGGTTAATTTTAGAATTTTAATATTTTTGAAATGAGTTAAGGTTAATTGTAAATAATTTAAAATAGACAAATATCAATTTTTACATAAAAGCTCGTTAGAGATCTTTTAAATGAAAAAATTGGGGGGAATAAACTGTAATGTAGCATGCTGTGAGAATGCTTAATTATTTTCAATTAATATCAAGATATCAAAAGGGTATCATGTGATAACAAGTGTAAGAGAATAACGGGTGGCAGTAAATATTAGCAACCAAGAGGTTGTTTACAAGGGTTGAAAAGTTTCTATAATTTAAAGATTATCAGTCAAAATATTCACATTAAAGGTCGAATAATACCTTTAATTGTGAGGATATAATTCAATTTGATACGTGTTAGTAAGAATAGCCTTCTGCACGATCAAATACTGACCAAGGGGTCAATATTAGTCTTCACATAGTGAGTTGGAGATTTATAGAAGCCATTTCAAGTGGTCATTGGTGTACAAGCCATCAGTTTAGTGAGTGTTTGTGTGTGTGGCATGCTGCAATACCGTTTTAAGAAAATATTAAACGGTCAAGTCTGCCTACAACGAGCTTTTATGGGTCATCATCATCTTCAAGTAGGTGTTTGACGACTTCGATCAGTGTGAAACTGATATTAGAGCTGTTGAAGGTTAGTGTATTCTAGTAACAGTTTGGATACGGCAAATTTAGAATTTAAAACGTGTATTTAGATTTAGAGAATCTTAGAATATTAAGTTTTCTAAATTAATATGGTGATTTGAGTACTCGACGGTTTCGATCTTTATAATTAGAAATTTTTCATTTTGGGTCTAGTTATTTTTGAAAAAGTATTTAACCTCATTTATTGGAACTTTCATTTAATTAAATAATTTTGACAACTTTAATCTGACTATTAATTTGTAATGTCAATTCAAACGTTTAATACACTATAACAGTTAATTAGATTCAAACTCAAGTACTAAGAGTGTGATTTAAATAATCAAATTGATATTTATTTGGTTATTCAAGGTACAATTCATTAATACAGTTATATTTGACATTAACTCATTCAGCTGGGAAGTAGAGAGAGTATCAATTGCTAAATAAGCTGGCTAGCCGAGGTATATTTAAACATGACATAATTTCAAAGTCAATTATGAAAGTACGAGATATGTCAATATATGATTCAGTTGAAAGCAACAAGGTAAGTGAGAATTATATATATTATTATTGATATTACTTCTGTGAATTAAACAAACAGGGTAGATATCACTAGTTTTTATTATACATAAAAACTCCTACAGAAAGAGTAGTATAATACTCTTTACACAAAATAGTACAATTTCCACAAATTAATGTAATAAACACGACCTTTAGAACGTTTATGAGATAAACTACAAAAAAGGCATGATCGAGGAATCGTAGATGCTTCCGAAAAGCTCGTCTCGATGTCTGTTTCTATTGGATCAAAAACTTCTTCTAGAGCAACTAACGATGAAGTGGTACTCTCCTGTGTTGTATTGAGATGTTTTTCAGTGCTGCTCTGGGTTTCAGCAGCTTGACTGTGATCTCTGGAAATATTTTTTGATGAAATGTACAAATCTTTTCATTGTAATTTTTTAGTTTAGTTGTCAGCAGATGATTTTTTGTGTAATCGGAGAGAAAAAGCGGAGGACTTTTTAGCGAAAAAGAAAATGATATTAAAATTATGATGTTCTGTTACAGTATCAAATTAACCTTACGACACTCACGAGTGGGCGAGTATCGAATGCTAAACAAATCCGGGAAATGGGGCACGCTCACCCTGACAATCGTTAAAAACAGGCTAAAGGCTTCGGTTCGAATGCGCTCAGGGAGATGGACGTGGTTCAAGACGGTACACCGCAGGGCAAGCGTGTCGAGGTATATACAGGGTATTGCTAAAGAAATGGGTGCTATCAGATCCAACTCAAGATACCCACGTTCAACCGGACCTGGAGGTTTAAACGGAGCGAGAAATACTCAAATAACGATTTCGGGAACACTGGTGCAGCGACAGATACAAAAACCTACCTGGAATGCCCGACCGCCACGTCCGGTCCTCACCTTACAATGGTCGTAACACAGTGACACAGTCCCCCTGTAAACAAACATGCACAAGACACAAAAAGGCAAAGAATAAGACTGTTCGGTTAATACATCTATTGGCCACACCAAGTGACCTACCAAACACCATACAAAAATACAGGTATATTCGGCATCTATGCCGGCTCGTAAGAATGGCTTATAAGGTACGCCCAGCTGGGAGGCGCGATAACTAAAGGTTTCGGCGCATAGCTGAGCCGAACAACAAATCCAGGCTGAAAGAGGTGAAACGTCGATTTAGGCCTCAACAGGCATGACGCGCGAGTGCAAAGCCTGAACTTGGGTTCGAGTTACCAGACTTACAGTGAAATATCTAAGAATAACAAACATGAACGGTTAATCTACACAAACAAAGCTGTGTGCCAGGGCAAAATATTAGAACACTTCGTTAAATTTTATTACTTATAAATTAAATCTCCCGCGATTGAAAACAATTTCGAAAAATTCCTGAAGTTTGTTCACAAACATAAAATACAGAATTTTGATCATTCTTAAATTCGTGTATATTTATTGTGAAAAATTGTTGTTGTGCAAATCGCATTGATTTGTTGAATATAATAACGTGAAATTGACTCGGCACGAGCATTTGACGGCGCGCAACAAGTTACTTTTGAGGCGCTTGCAGAAAGTCATGACCCCGTAGTTTGTTATGCAGAATATCATTTTTGTAATGTTTAATGTTCGCACTAGTGCATGCAAAAAGAATTTTTCGTTTATCTTATAAAATTTTTCACAACTTCAACCCTACATATTCACCCTCTTTGCAGAAGGGGTTATCCCCGGATTCCACATTGCAGAAACATATTTTATTGCTATGTGTTAATCAAACTTTTGATGGGAACTTGTATTTTGCATTTAAAAATGACGTAAAATAATTGTTAATTGCGACAACTTTCACATCACAACCCTAAATGTTATCCCCGGATTTGGGATTGCAGAAATCAGTTTTCGTTTACATTAGCACAAAAACTAATTCATGAAGTATAATTTAGCCGTTTACCTTATGACGTAACAAAAAGTTCACTGGCTCCCGGACTATTAACTCTACTAATCGAACGTGGACGCTTATTCAAGCTACACCACCCGGGACCCATTATGTGTTTAAATGATTATTTGACACAACTGTCACATGACTCACATCAGCCAATGAAAACCATGCATTTTTTGAAAATCGACCAATCCCGAACTGCTTAGCTGATAAGCGCCCGTGGGCTGCTTACTAAGCGATAAGCTCCCTGGGGATGATTATCGACCCCGTGGATGTCTCATAATTAGAAATAGAAATGCAAGAAACAAGCAATTTGAGTTTTTTTGCATTATTAGATCAATTTTCAATCATAATTCGTATACGAGTTATGTGTAATAATCTTCAAAATATAAACGCGGGCGACAGACTTGCATATAATTTTTCCCGTGCCAAGAGCCATCGTGCTGCTTGCCCTTAGAAAACTGCCCTCGGGCAAGCCCTCGGGACAGTTTTCATTGCAACCAGCACTTGACCCTTGGCGTGTGAACAATTATCGGCAAGTATGTCTCGCCCTTGTTATATTACTATTGATAATTCTGATAAATAATATTGTTATTTTTTTCGCATTACCTATTGCAGCTATTCCTTACGAACTTTCCTATCAGAGAAGTTGACTTCCCAGATGCTGCGGCAGCTAATTTTATATCTTGTTGCACCGGAAGTATCCACGTTCCCGAAGCCTGTTCATCAAAAAACTTTATATCATTTTGCAGTTATACTTCTTGCTTCTGAATGAACGAGTTTTCTTCCTTAACAGCTCATTGTAATGAAGAATTTAGTTTTACATAAATATATGATAAAGAGCATTAGTAACATAAGTTAAGGTAAAATTTAAAAATTTAATAGTCCTTTTCACAGCTCGGTGTTACTACACAAGGCGAGGAAATTTTTTGACTGGGAAAGGGGTTATAGTCAACACCAATCTCAGTACTTGGGCAACGATTTCAAGAGCTATTAATGGTTTGTTGAAATAAAACCACTTGATGCTAAGGTCGACGTTTCGATATTTATTGGTATCTTTATCAAGACCTAACAACTTGTGGTACAAGACCAGAAAGGCACATGTAGTTCACAAAACATGTGACCAGATTTCATATTTTAAATTTACAGGAGCAAAAACTGAACGAAGCAGCATATCACACAACAAAAAGTAATGCTAGATTTCCTGTCACCAGGTTACATGTTAAAAATTTACAAATACATTTAAAATTAATTAATTACTACAATTTTTATCAAATTGACGGCCATTATGGCTTAAAACCAATAAAAATTGTAGTAATTAATTAATTTTAAATGTATTTGTAAATTTTTAACATGTAACCTGGTGACAGGAAATCTAGCATTACTTTTTGTTGTGTGATATGCTGCTTCGTTCAGTTTTTGCTCCTGTAAATTTAAAATATGAAATCTGGTCACATGTTTTGTGAACTACATGTGCCTTTCTGGTCTTGTACCACAAGTTGTTAGGTCTTGATAAAGATACCAATAAATATCGAAACGTCGACCTTAGCATCAAGTGGTTTTATTTCAACAAACCATTAATAGCTCTTGAAATCGTTGCCCAAGTACTGAGATTGGTGTTGACTATAACCCCTTTCCCAGTAAAAAAATATATATATATATATATATATATATATATATATATATATACATATACAGGGTATTACAAAAGTAACGCCCGTCCACTTGGGGATATATTCAGGAAGATAAAATAAACCGATAATAAAAAGTGACAAAACTTCAGATTGTCTTTTCTTACAGAGTTATTGACAAACAAAGTATTAAAAATGTATGTTTTACAAAATCAAGTTTTATTGATAATAAATACTTCCCTGGCCGATGGATTGGAAGAGGTGGACCAATAACTTGGCCACCCAGATCAACCCGATCTTAATCCGTCTGGGGATAACTCAAAGAAAAAGTTTATCTAAAACCAGTTGGTGAACAAGCAGATCTGATTGACCGTATCCGTGCAGCTGTAGTTTTAATAAACGACGAAGAGAGAGTAAGTGCTTCTCTGTTAAACCGTGCTAGAAAATGCATTGAAGTGGAAGGTGGCTTATTTGAACATCAATGTATTTATTATCAATAAAACCTGATTTTGTAGAACATACATTTTTAATACTTTGTTGGTCAATAACTCTGTAAGGAAAGACAATCTGAAGTTTTATTCTGAACAGTTTAATTTTTTTTTATATAACTGGTGAATGGCAGCTAGGCTATTAGTGCCCTTTAAAGATAGAGTTACAATAAATTATATAATTTACATTCCAACATAAATCTGATAATTTTAAGTTCACTTATATTGTCATTCTTCAATGCTTCACTTAGATTATTTGGTAACTGATGACGATTTCTTGATTCTGAATATAGATGACAATTTAAGATGATTTGTGTTATTTCGAGCTGAACATTACACGTTTCTCATGGTTTTCTTGATTTAACAAGTAGCTGTGAGTAAGGTTGGTGTGACCAATTCTTATTCTATTCAGTAAAGTACTGGATTTTCGATTTAGGGCTGTTGCAGGGATCCAATTCGTTATGTTATCTTTAATATTGCGGAGTTTATTGTTCTGTAAATTCTCCCACTGTTGATAGAATTTCTTTTTAATAACAGCTTTTACAGAGTGTTTGGTATCATAACTTGTAACACTGTTTTATTGTGTTGTATAATCGAATACAGCTTGTTTGGCCAATAAGTCAACTCGTTCATTTTCAGAAATACCTATATGTGCCGTTATCGAAATGATACATACAGATTTGGCCGAATTTAATATTTCCTGGTGGCACTCTTGGATTGCCATTACCAAAGGATTACTGGAAGAAAGTTCCTTGACTGCTTGAATAGCACTGTATGAATCACACCTGATCAGGAATTTGGTGAATTCAGATGCCTTGGTGTATTTCATTGCCTCGAGAATGCCGTATAATTCACCGGTAAAAATGCTGGACTCAGCGTTAAGTTTAAATTTGTAACCACCACTGTTCGTTATGGGTAATTATCAAGAATTTCATATAATTTAATTTGTAAATTAGTGGAAAGGTAGTACTTTTAGGATTTGTGCGTAGAAGTTCAGAATATTGTATGGGAATATTGTAAGGCTGTTCGTTATCAATTGCTATTTGTATTGGGCGAACCGCACAGTCTTCCTTGTATCTTGTAAAATCATCGCTATAATTGTAGTTGCTCGAATTGGTTTCAAAACTCTGACTGAATGCTTCTGCTATGTAATCTAAGCAGCTTATAAGCGAATTATTATGGTATATGACTGGTTCAGATGAAGTTTGCTTATTTCCTATAATACATTTGATACGATTCCATACTAACGACATAGAGGTGTTTGCAGAAATCGTAGATATGAATCGTATCCAGGATTTTCTTTTACTATCTCTAATAGTTCGTTGAGCTACAGCACGACATTTCTTAAAATATACCAAGTTTTCTATACTGGATGTCTTTTGTATCTATATAAAGCTTTTTACGTTGTCGGATAGATAATTTTACATTTTCGTTGGTGCATACTTATGGTCTAAATTTCTAGTTCCGATAGAATTTTCAGCCGCCATTATTAAGAGGTTAGTAAAGGAATCTACCATTTGGTTGATATCCAATTGTGTGCTTAGGGAAGGCATGTGACGATTTATATACAATTGAAAGGTGTCCCATTTATCACTTTTCAGATTCCATTTGGGATAAGGTGGAGCAACATATTTTTTGGAAAGGTTAAGAGAAATGTGAATCGGAAAATAATCAATTCCGTACAAATCTGAGATTGTGTCCCAAGTAATATAAGGTGCTAACTGCACACTACAAAATAAGAGGTCAATCGCTGAAAAAGTTCCAGAAGATGAATTAAAATGAGTTTGCTGTCCTGTGTTTAATAGTACCATATTTGGATCTTGGATGAAATTTTCCAAAATTCGCCCTCGGCCGTCGGTTCGTAATGAGCCCCAGTGGTGATTATGAGAATTGAAATCCCAATAATTATACATGGTGGAGGTAGTTGTGAAATAACATTTTCCAAATCATTCAATTCTAGATGTAAGTTAGAAGGTAAATATATGTTGCAAATTCAGATAGCTTTACAGAGAGTAACAGAAACTGCTATCACTTCAAGATTAGATTGAAGAGGAATTTCAGATGATTGAAAACAATCCTTAACATATACAGAAACACCTCCACTTGCTATCGTGAAATCTGGTCGGCATTTGGAGGAATTATTTGTAGGGGTGTTATTAGCGATTAAAAGTTGAATATCAGCTAGTCGGGTATAAAAACTATTAACATTCCACTGGATTATTGTATGCATTATTAATAGGAATATTACAAGAGATCAGGGTCGGAGGAGTTTCCGTGGTTGCTGTCGGTATCTATATGTCAGATAATTCTTCAGAAGTTTTAATGCATAGTTTCTTAATAATTCTGGTAAATCTGCCTTTGATTGATCTTTCTATTAGATAAGGGTATAGTGATCTCATCATATTAGGTAAAACTGTCGTGTCCTTAGTATACTGTTGGGATAAATGAGAAGGGTACGGATGTCCAAATACGTTTTCTAAAAGGTCTCTAAACTGCATATAAATTAGAGGGTATTTTTCAGGAGAGCATTCTATTATTGCTTTAATAGGTAATAGTTGTTGATCTAACGATAAAGATTTTTTATATGATTCAGCAGAAGAATCTCTCGTTATTTTTTATTTATTTGAGACTCAGTTGGACCCTGTCTATATTTTGATCGCGAAAGAGTTTCTGGCTGGGTAAACTGCAATGGCGTCTGCTGTGATTGAGAGAAAAAAGCGGGTTCGCTTGGTTTATTCAGTGTTTGATTTGAAACTAATTGTTGGGATACAGATGGATTATTAAGAGGAGCAGATATTATTAAATCTGCGCAATCTTTAGACAGGTGACCTTCCCTTCGACATTTAAAGCAAATAGTGTTAGATTGAAGAAATATACGGTATTCTGTTTCTTCGAAGTTTATAATTAGAGACTCCGGGGTTACTGAATTTTCTGTCGGCGCTATGTAAACTTGTCTGCGGAAGCTTAAGACGTGACTGTGTTCTGTGTCACGCATATGCCAACTCGTACAAAAGTTACTGGAGGAACAGTTTTTAATCCCGCTGATTTTAAGTTTTGTTCAATAATTGAATGCGGTATAAGTGGAGAAACATTAGATACAATAATTCTTTGTGCTGGCGTAACTATTTTCTTATCTTCTACTTTAATCAGTTCATACGATTAAATTAGAGAATTAACTAGTTCTTTTTTAGTTAAGTAAATACAAACTCTGTTTAAAATTTTTGATGCAAACTGTACATTTTTGGGGCCAATTATGGTTCCAATGGCAGTAATATAACTTTTTATATTTAGTCCTTCAACTGCACTAAGTATGATAGCTTGTTCTTTTGTTGGAAATTGTTAATTGGAGACCTGGGCGTATAATTTTTTACTTGAGTAGGACATTTCTTGTGAGGATGGTAGGAGCGGGATATTATCATAATTTATAGGCCCAGTAGTCTGAACCGTAGAGCTTGAATTTTGCAGGATAGATTGAGACATGCTGTTATGTATGCTAATACTTATATTAGGGCCTAAAGATTGAAGTGATCCCCTCCGATGGGCTCAATTAAGAGCTATGAGTAGATGTAATCTATATTAATAAGTCTGGTCGACTCACATATACTGCACGTTAAGATAAGCTATTCACTTTACACAAATAGGATCGTCCGTTTTTGAATACTCTTTCCACATAACTTCAAAAAAATGACTTCTTTGTGTTATAATATGTATAATATTATGTTGTTGCAAGTTAACCAGTGGTATGAGACTATTCAATCAATGATCAGGTTGTACGCAGGATCAATACAATACTCACAAATAAGTGTTTATTAACGTCCACCTGACTGCCACGTTGACAGCTCATACATGCTAGATTCATGTTACAGCTTATATCCTAACACTTTTAGTGGAGTAGATCTGGGTTTGGAAACAAACTCTCTCTTTTCGAAAATTTTTGTATGTGATTTCATAGAGTCGGGCTCCCTCTTTCAGATGATCACTATGGGAAGACTACCGGAGGTGCGAAGGGGGGGGAAAATTACCGTTCAAAGATATGGGGAAACGGGTTTTTCGCGAAGAACTCGCTGAGTTTCATCCCGATCGGAACAGTTTATGGGAGATGAAATAAAGGACTCGAAAATACAAACAAAATGAACTTTGGTTGGTCGAAATCGGTCCAGCGGTTCGCGATATATTGCGTTTTTAAGGTCGAAAAACTGCGCCCGGAGTTTCGCCGCGGCGGGAACCCTCCGAGGGCCGTGTTCGCGTTTTTCGCGGGGAAGACATTTACCTAGCGACTTTATATTATTTTCCCTGTTAGGTAATCACAATCAAAATAGTTTGTCCAAATTTCAAGTTTTTAGGTCAATTAGGAGGGGAGGGGGAGGGACAACAATAAAAAAACTTTGATCGGGGCGAACTTTTTTATTTATTGGCCGGTCTGGGTCATCCAGGCTGAAAAATCTTCGTTAATTTTTTTGCTACAAGATGAGTCGGGGGCGACCAAGATTTTCGCGAAAATGGGGAAATGGCTGGCAATTTTCCGATTTCGAAAACCTTATTTCTTCATTTTCGCTATGAAGGAGTGGAGTAGGAGACAATTTTTTTCTGTCACCAGATTGAAATTCCCCTTGAAAATGAGCCCACTAAAAATCCGGTAGGACAATTATTAAGGGAGGGAGAGAGGTGAACGCGTTTTGCCCTGTAGAAGGGCAAGGGATAGGGCTAGCAACTTCGGGGAGGGCTCATTCTCAAGGGTAATCAATTCTCTTTCACGGTTTTTTTTCGCGAAGCGCTATCTTGATCAGAAGCTACACGCGCGCGTGATATGTTTAACAGGAGTCCGGCATCTCGCGCTCGCCGTGATAAACATATCACGCGCGCGTGCAGCCCCTGATCAAGATATAGCGCTTCAAGATAAAAAAACCATGAAAGGGAATTTATTACCCTTGAGAATGAGCCCTGTCCAAAGTCGCTAGCCCTATCCCTTGCCCTTCTACAGGGCAAAACGCGTTCACCTCTCTTCCTCCCTTAATAATTGTCCTACCGGATTCTTAGAGGTCTCATTTGCAAGGGAAAAAAATTGCAATCTGGTGACCGAAAAAAATTGTCTTCTACTCCACTCCTTCATTGCGAAAATGAAGAAATAAGGTTTTCGAAATCGGAAAATTGCCCGCCATTTCCCCATTTTCGCGAAAATCTTGGTCACTCCCGACTCATCTTGTAGCGAAAAAATTAATAAATATTTTCCAATTTAGATGACCCTTATCGGCCAATAAATAAAAAAGTTCGCCCCGATCAAAGTTTTCTTATTGTTTTCCCTCCCCCTCCCTTCCTAATTGACCTAGCGACTTGAAATTTGGACAAACTATTTTGATTGTGATTACCTAACAGGGGAAAAAATATAAAGTCGCTAGGTCAATATGTTCCCCGCGAAAAACGCGAACACGGCCCGCGGAGGGTTCCCGCCGCGGCGAAATTCCGGGCGCAGTTTTTCGACCTTCAAAACGCAATATTTGGCGAACCGCTGAACCGATTTCGACCAAGAAAAGTTCATTTTGTTTGTATTTGCGAGCCCTTTATTTCATCTCATATAAACTGTTCCGATCGGGATAAAACTCAGCGAGTTATTCGCGAAAAACCCGCTTTCCCATATCTTTGAACGGTAATTTTCCCCCCCTTCGCACCTCCGGTAGTCTTCCCGTAGTGATCATCTGAAAGACGGACCCCGACTCTATAAAATCACAAACAAAAATTTTCGAACAGAGAGAGTTCGTTTTTCGGTTTTTTTTTCGCCAGATCTAGTTCTCTATTTGTAGATCTGCTTACGACGCGATGCTTTAACTGTCACTCTGACTTTTGTTACTACTAAATTTCTAATTTATCTGACCTGTTCTCTAATGCCTGGTCTGTCTGCCTCTATGATGGGCCCACTGTACATTTTTCTTCAATTTACTCATGGTTTTACTATGATTAAATTGCTTAATACTGTGCCGTGTAACGGAGTCGATGTGGTCAGCACAAAGCAACCACTAATAAAGCGATTTCTCCCATAGTAAGCTTGTATAAAAGTTTCAGCGCCCTACAACGGGTGGGCCAGAAACTATTCCAGCAAGGCGGCAAAATTTAAATACGCCATTTGAATTAATCAAGGATATGCCGTTAACACCAATACACATTTTGCATATACATAATTTGCCTTCATCAGAATCTCTATTTTAAAGTTTTGAACCGCATACATCGGAATATGCAAAATCTTTATAGGTTCTGAAGTTTACAATAATTATGGAAAATTCAAACAAAATATTTGCGAATAACGAATACATTTTAAGTAATTCAAATAGCAATATTGTTTAATAAGTATTGTCAATCTTACAATAGTCGTGCTCAATTGCAACAATTTACTTTGATTCAAAATGCTTTTCACGCATTTTAAATGATTTGTTGGTGTCAGTTTGACGTATGAGTTTACTATTTACGCACTTTTCAAAAAACGGTCAGTATAGCCCCTCTATTTACAAATAGTAGCGACATCCTGGGGCAAACCTGATGCAAACATGAAAATACAAAAAGTTACTAAACGGTAAATTTCAGTGTAAACAGTGAAAAAGTAACTGATCTGAGTACCTGAAATCCTTTTGTGCCACTATTTTTACATTTATCGACACAACACCGTGTCACCTCCACGTCCTCGACTTAGAATTTGCGCCTGAAGAGAAAAATGAATAAAATCACGACAAATGTCAATGTCACATTTTAATTAATTATACAACTTCCTTGGCAATTTTCAAATATGCTAGGGACTTAAGGGATACCAACGTGATTTTGCCCCAGCGGCAACATCAAAGGTTGTCGCTACTATTTGTAAATAAAGGGGCTATAGCGGTCAGGTGTCACCAGCGCCTCCTGATGGGTGGGCCGACCTCTAACAATTATTGATTTGACAGATGCATTCAGAAAACGTTTCTATTAGTAGGTTTTTTATGCATTTGGGAAATTTGTGTCTACACACTAAATCGGCACAATTTGAAACAACACTTCTTCACATACCGACCCATCTTTAATTATAGTTTGGTTTACAACCTTGCCGATTGGCGACACTAGCGCCCTTCGACGGGTGGGCCAGTCCCTAACAATTATTTGACAGGTGCATTTAAGAAACTCCTCTATTAGTGGTTGCTTTGTGGTGGTCAGTTTCCACGTCGACGTTTATTGATGTAAATTAGTACTAAGATTTCATATCTTATTAGCAAATTCTAGTTTTGACCTAACTATAAAATTATAAAGTAATGTAATCGTTCATATTTTTAAATTCCATAGTATGTATGTATGTATGCATTATCTGTAACCTCTTTTACCTACCGGATAAGAGGCTGGTGCTTTATACGCT
>CALNHX010005571.1:0-104431 GCA_940337035.1 Agriotes lineatus | reverse complement strand
TCCCTAACGTCCCAGACGTCCCAGCTGTCCCGTATGTCCCTAACGTCCCAGACATGCCAGACGTCTAAGGTGTTTCATATGTCCCTAACGACCCAGACGTCCTAGATGTCCTATATGTCTCTAACGTCCCAGACGTCTTAGATGTCCCATATGTCCCTAACGTCCCAGACGTCCTAGATGTCCCATATGTCCTTAACGTCCCAGACGTCCTAATTGTCTCATATGTCCTATATGTCCCTAACGTCCCAGACGTCCTAGATGTTTCATATGTCCTAACGTCCCAGACGTCCTAGATGCCCTATATGTCCCTAACGTCCCAGACGTCCTAGATGTCCTATATGTCCCTAACGTCCCAGACGTCCCAGACGTCCCAGATGTCCCATATGTCCAATATGTCCCTAATGTCTCAGGCGTCCCAGCTGTCCCATATGTCCCATATGTCCCTAATATCCCAGGCGTTCTAAACGTCCCATATGTCCTTAACTTCCCAGACGTCCCAGACGTCCTAGATGTCCTATATGTCCTTAACGTCCCAGACGTCCCAGATGTCCCATATGTCCCTAACGTCCCAGACGTCCCAGATGTCCTTAATGTCCCATATGTCTCAAATGTCCCAGGCGTCCTAGATGTTTCATATGTCCCTAACGTCCCAGACGTCCTAAATGTCCCATATGTCCCTAACGTCCCAGACGTCCCAGCTGTCCCGTATGTCCCTAACGTCCCAGACATGCCAGACGTCTAAGGTGTTTCATATGTCGCTAACGACCCAGACGTCCTAGATGTCCTATATGTCTCTAACGTCCCAGACGTCTTAGATGTCCCATATGTCCCTAACGTCCCAGACGTCCTAGATGTCCCATATGTCCTTAACGTCCCAGACGTCCTAATTGTCTCATATGTCCTATTTGTCCCTAATGTCCAAGGCGTCCTAGATGTTTCATATGTCCTTAACGTTCCAGACGTCCCAGATGTCCCATATGTCCCTAACGTCCCAGACGTCTCAGATGTCCCATATGTCCCATATGTCCCTAATGTCCCAGGCGTCCCAGATGTCCCATATATCCCATATGTCCCTAATGTCTCAGGCGTCCTAAATGTCTCATATGTCCTAAACGTCCCAGACGTCCCAGACGTCCTAGATGTCCTATATGTCCTTAACGTCCTAGACGTCTTAGATGTCTCATATGTCCTTAACGTCCCAGACGTCCCAGATGTCCCATATGTTTCATATGTCCCAAATGTCTCATGCGTCCTAAATGTCCCATATGCCCCTAACGTCCCAGACGTCCCAGCTGTCCCGTATGTCCCTAACGTCCCAAACGTCCCAGACGTCCTAAATGTCCCATATGTCCCTAACGTCTTAGACGTCCCAGCTGTCCCGCATGTCCCTAACGTCCCAGACGTCCCAGACGTCTTAGATGTCCCATACGTTAGTAACGTCCCAGACGTCCTAGATGTCCTGTATGTCCCTAACGTCTTAGACGTCCCAAACGTCCCAGATGTCCCATATGTCCCTAATGTTCCAGGCATCCCAGATGTCCCATACGTCCCATATGTCCCTACTGTTCCAGGCTTTCTAAATGTTCCATATGTCCCTAACGTCCCAGACGTCCTAAATGTCCCATAAGTCCCTAACGTCTTAGACGTCCTAGCTGTCCCGTATGTCCCTAACGTCCCAGACATCCCAGACGGCCTAGATGTCCCATATGTACCTAATGTCCCAGGCTTTCTAAATGTTCCATATGTCCCTAACGTCCCAGACGTCCTAAATGTCCCATATGTCCTTACGTCCCAGACGTTCCAGACGTCCTAGATGTCCCATATGTCCCTAACGTCTCAGACGTCCTAGGTGTATTATATGTTTCTAACGTCCCAGATGTCCCATATGTCCCATATGTCTCTAATGTCCCAGACGTCCTAAATGTCCCATATGTCCCTAACGTGCGAGTCGTCCCTGCTGTCCCGTATGTCCCTAACGTCCCAGACGTCCCAAGCGTTTTAGATGTCCCATTTGTCCTTAACGTCCCAGACGTCGCATATGTCCCATATGTCCCTAACGTCCCAGACGTCTCAGATGTCCCATATGTCCCATATGTCCCATATGTCCCTAATGTCCCCGGCGTCCTAAATGTCCCATATGTCCTTAACGTCCCAGACGTCCCATACGTCCTAGATATCCCATATGTCCCTAACGTCCCAGACGTCCCAGATGTCCCATATGTCCCTAATGTCCCAGGCGTCCTAGATGTTCCATATGTCCCTAACGTCCCACACATCCTAAATGTCCTGTATGTCCTTAACGTCCCAGATGTCCCAGCTGTCCCGTATGTCTCTAACGACCCAGACGTCCTAGATGTCCTATATGTCGCTAACGTAACAAACGTCCCAGACGTCCCAGATGTTCCATATGTCCCATATGTCAGTAATGTCCCAGGCGTCCCAGCTGTCCCATATGTCCCATATGTCCCTAATGTCCCAGGCGTTCTAAATGTCCCATATATCCTTAACGTCCCAGACGTCCCAGACGTCCTAGATGTCCTATATGTCCTTAACGTCCCACACGTCCCAGATGTCCCATATGTCCCTAACGTCCCAGACGTCCCAGATGTCCTTAATGTCCCATATGTCTCGAATGTCCCAGGCGTCCTAGATGTTTCATATGTCCCTAACGTCCCAGACGTCCTAAATGTCTCATATGTCAATAACGTCCCAGACGTCCCAGCTGTCCGTATGTCCTTAACGTCATAGACGTCCAAGACGTCCTAGATGTTTCATATGACCCTAACGTCCCAGACGTCCTAGATGTCCTATATGTCCCTAACGGCCCAGACGTACAAGATGTTTCATATGTCCCTAACGTCCCAGACGTCCTAGATGTCCTATATATCTCTAACTTCCCAGATGTCCTAGATGTCCCATATGTTCCTAACGTCCCAGACGTCCTAGATGTCCCATATGTCCTTAACGTCCCAGACGTCCCAGATGTCTCATATGTCCCATTTGTCCCTAATGTCCCAGGCGTCCTAGATGTTCCATATGTCCCTAACGTCCCAGACGTCCTAAATGTCCCATATGTCCTTAATGTCCCAGGCGTCCCAGACGTCCCAGACGTCCTAGATGTTTCATATGTCCCTAACGTCCCAGACGTCCCAGCTGTCCCGTATGTCCCTAACGTCCCAGGCGTCCTAAATGTCCCATATGTGCCTAACGTCCCAGACGTCCCAGCTGTCCCGTATGCCCCTAACGTCCCAGACGTCCCAGCTGTCCCGTATATCCCTAACGTCCCAGACGTCCCAGACGTCCTAGATGTTTCATATGTCCCTAACGTCCCAGACGTCCCAGCTGTCCCGTATGTCCCAAACGTCCCAGATGTCCCATATGTCCCATATGTCCCTAATGTTCCAGACGTCCCAGATGTCCCATACGTCCCATATGTCCCTAATGTTCCAGGCTTTCTAAATGTTCCATATGTCCCTAACGTCCCAGACGTCCTAAATGTCCCATATGTCCCTAACGTCCCAGACGTCCCAGCTGTCCCGTATGTATCTAACGTCCCAGACATCCCAGACGGCCTAGATGTCCCATATGTCCCTAACGTCCCAGACGTCCCAGATGTCCCATACGTCCCATATGTCCCTAATGTCCCAGGCTTCCTAAATGTTCCATATGTCTCAAACGTCCCAGACGTCCTACATATCCCATATGTCCCTAACGTCCCAGACGTCCCTGTTGTCCCGTATGTCCCTAACGTCCCAGACGTCCCAGGCGTCTTAGATGTCCCATATGTTCCATATGTCTCATATGTCCCTAATGTCCCAGGCGTCCTAAATGTTTCATATGTCCCTAACGTCCCAGAAGTCCTAAATGTCCCATATGTCCCTAACGTTCCAGACGTCCTTTTTGTCCCGTATGTCCCTAACGTCCCAGGCGTCCTAGATGTCCCATATGTCCCTAACGTCCCAGACGTCCCAGATGTCCCATATGTCCCTAACGTCCCAGACGTCCCAGACGTCCTAGATGTCCCATATTTCTCTAACATCCCAGACGTCCTAGATGTCCTTTACGTCCCTAACTTCCCAGACATCCCAGATGTTCCATATGTTCCTAACGTCCCAACCGTCCTAGATGTCCCATATGTCCCTAACGTCCCAGACGTCCCAAACGTCCTAAATGCCCCATATTTCTCTAACATCCCAGACGTCTTAGATGTCCTATACGTCCATAACGTCCCAGACGTCCCGGATGTCCCATATGTCCCTAACGTCCCAACCGTCCTAGATGTCCTATATGTCCCTAACGTCGCAGACGTCCCAGATGTCCCATATGTCCCTAATGACCCAACCGTCCTAGGTGTCCTATATGTCCCTAACGTCCCAGACGTCCCAGATGTCCCATACGTCCCTAACGTCTTAGACGTCCTAGATGTCCCATATGTTCCTAACGTCCCAGACCTCCCAGATGTCCCATATGTCATATATGTCCCTAACGTCCCAGATGTCCTGGATGTCACACATGTCCCTAACGTCCCAGACGGCCTAGATGTCCTGTATGTCTTTAACGTCCCAGACGTCTCAGACGTTCTAGATGTCCTATATGTCCCTAACGTCCCAGACGTCCTAGATGTCCCATAAGTCCCTAACGTCCCAGACGTCCCAGACATCTCTAATGTCTCATACGTGACAAACGTCATAAATGTTTCATATGTCCCTAACGTCCTAGACGCCCTAGATTTCCCATATATCCCTAACGTCCCAGACGTCTCAGATGTCCCATATGTCCCATATGTCCCTAACGTCCCAGATGTCCTAGATGTCACACATGTCCCTAACGCCCCAGACGGCCTAGAGGTCCCATATGTCCTTAACGTCCCAGACTTCCGAGATGTGTCATATGTCCCTAACGTCCCAGACGTCCCAAACGTCCTAGATGTTTTATATGTCCCTAACGTCCCAGACATCCTAGATGTCCTATATGTCCCTAACGTCCCAGACGTCCTAGATGTTTCATATGTCCTAACGTCCCAGACGTCCTAGATGCCCTATATGTCCCTAACGTCCCAGACGTCCTAGATGTCCTATATGTCCCTAACGTCCCAGACGTCCCAGACGTCCCAGATGTCCCATATGTCCAATATGTCCCTAATGTCTCAGGCGTCCCAGCTGTCCCATATGTCCCATATGTCCCTAATATCCCAGGCGTTCTAAACGTCCCATATGTCCTTAACTTCCCAGACGTCCCAGACGTCCTAGATGTCCTATATGTCCTTAACGTCCCAGACGTCCCAGATGTCCCATATGTCCCTAACGTCCCAGACGTCCCAGATGTCCTTAATGTCCCATATGTCTCAAATGTCCCAGGCGTCCTAGATGTTTCATATGTCCCTAACGTCCCAGACGTCCTAAATGTCCCATATGTCCCTAACGTCCCAGACGTCCCAGCTGTCCCGTATGTCCCTAACGTCCCAGACATGCCAGACGTCTAAGGTGTTTCATATGTCCCTAACGACCCAGACGTCCTAGATGTCCTATATGTCTCTAACGTCCCAGACGTCTTAGATGTCCCATACGTCCCTAACGTCCCAGACGTCCTAGATGTCCCATATGTCCTTAACGTCCCAGACGTCCTAATTGTCTCATATGTCCTATTTGTCCCTAATGTCCAAGGCGTCCTAGATGTTTCATATGTCCTTAACGTTCCAGACGTCCCAGATGTCCCATATGTCCCTAACGTCCCAGACGTCTCAGATGTCCCATATGTCCCATATGTCCCTAATGTCCCAGGCGTCCCAGATGTCCCATATATCCCATATGTCCCTAATGTCTCAGGCGTCCTAAATGTCTCATATGTCCTAAACGTCCCAGACGTCCCAGACGTCCTAGATGTCCTATATGTCCTTAACGTCCTAGACGTCTTAGATGTCTCATATGTCCTTAACGTCCCAGACGTCCCAGATGTCCCATATGTTTCATATGTCCCAAATGTCTCATGCGTCCTAAATGTCCCATATGCCCCTAACGTCCCAGACGTCCCAGCTGTCCCGTATGTCCCTAACGTCCCAAACGTCCCAGACGTCCTAAATGTCCCATATGTCCCTAACGTCTTAGACGTCCCAGCTGTCCCGCATGTCCCTAACGTCCCAGACGTCCCAGACGTCTTAGATGTCCCATACGTTAGTAACGTCCCAGACGTCCTAGATGTCCTGTATGTCCCTAACGTCTTAGACGTCCCAAACGTCCCAGATGTCCCATATGTCCCTAATGTTCCAGGCATCCCAGATGTCCCATACGTCCCATATGTCCCTACTGTTCCAGGCTTTCTAAATGTTCCATATGTCCCTAACGTCCCAGACGTCCTAAATGTCCCATAAGTCCCTAACGTCTTAGACGTCCTAGCTGTCCCGTATGTCCCTAACGTCCCAGACATCCCAGACGGCCTAGATGTCCCATATGTACCTAATGTCCCAGGCTTTCTAAATGTTCCATATGTCCCTAACGTCCCAGACGTCCTAAATGTCCCATATGTCCTTACGTCCCAGACGTTCCAGACGTCCTAGATGTCCCATATGTCCCTAACGTCTCAGACGTCCTAGGTGTATTATATGTTTCTAACGTCCCAGATGTCCCATATGTCCCATATGTCTCTAATGTCCCAGACGTCCTAAATGTCCCATATGTCCCTAACGTGCGAGTCGTCCCTGCTGTCCCGTATGTCCCTAACGTCCCAGACGTCCCAAGCGTTTTAGATGTCCCATATGTCCTTAACGTCCCAGACGTCGCATATGTCCCATATGTCCCTAACGTCCCAGACGTCTCAGATGTCCCATATGTCCCATATGTCCCATATGTCCCTAATGTCCCCGGCGTCCTAAATGTCCCATATGTCCTTAACGTCCCAGACGTCCCATACGTCCTAGATATCCCATATGTCCCTAACGTCCCAGACGTCCCAGATGTCCCATATGTCCCTAATGTCCCAGGCGTCCTAGATGTTCCATATGTCCCTAACGTCCCACACATCCTAAATGTCCTGTATGTCCTTAACGTCCCAGACGTCCCAGCTGTCCCGTATGTCTCTAACGTCCCAGACGTCCCAGACGTCCTAGATGTCTCATATGTCCCTAACGACCCAGACGTCCTAGATGTCCTATATGTCGCTAACGTAACAAACGTCCCAGACGTCCCAGATGTTCCATATGTCCCATATGTCAGTAATGTCCCAGGCGTCCCAGCTGTCCCATATGTCCCATATGTCCCTAATGTCCCAGGCGTTCTAAATGTCCCATATATCCTTAACGTCCCAGACGTCCCAGACGTCCTAGATGTCCTATATGTCCTTAACGTCCCACACGTCCCAGATGTCCCATATGTCCCTAACGTCCCAGACGTCCCAGATGTCCTTAATGTCCCATATGTCTCGAATGTCCCAGGCGTCCTAGATGTTTCATATGTCCCTAACGTCCCAGACGTCCTAAATGTCTCATATGTCAATAACGTCCCAGACGTCCCAGCTGTCCGTATGTCCTTAACGTCATAGACGTCCAAGACGTCCTAGATGTTTCATATGACCCTAACGTCCCAGACGTCCTAGATGTCCTATATGTCCCTAACGGCCCAGACGTACAAGATGTTTCATATGTCCCTAACGTCCCAGACGTCCTAGATGTCCTATATATCTCTAACTTCCCAGATGTCCTAGATGTCCCATATGTTCCTAACGTCCCAGACGTCCTAGATGTCCCATATGTCCTTAACGTCCCAGACGTCCCAGATGTCTCATATGTCCCATTTGTCCCTAATGTCCCAGGCGTCCTAGATGTTCCATATGTCCCTAACGTCCCAGACGTCCTAAATGTCCCATATGTCCTTAATGTCCCAGGCGTCCCAGACGTCCCAGACGTCCTAGATGTTTCATATGTCCCTAACGTCCATGACGTCCCAGCTGTCCCGTATGTCCCTAACGTCCCAGGCGTCCTAAATGTCCCATATGTGCCTAACGTCCCAGACGTCCCAGCTGTCCTGTATGCCCCTAACGTCCCAGACGTCCCAGCTGTCCCGTATATCCCTAACGTCCCAGACGTCCCAGACGTCCTAGATGTTTCATATGTCCCTAACGTCCCAGACGTCCCAGCTGTCCCGTATGTCCCTAACGTCCCAGATGTCCTAAATGTCCCATATGTCCCTAACGTCCCAGACGTCCTAGCTGTCCCGTATGTCCCTAACGTCCCAGACGTCCTAAATGTCCCATATGTCCTTAACGTCCCAGACGTCCTAGCTGTCCCGTATGTCCCTAACGTCCCAGCCGTCCCAGATGTCCCATATGCCCCTAACGTCCCAGACGTCCCAGATGTCCCATATGTCCCATATGTCCCATATGTCCTAGGCGTCCCAGATGTCCCATTTGTCCCATATGTCCCTATTGTCCCAGGCGTCCTAAATGTCCCATATGTTCTTAACGTCCCAGACGACCAAGACGTCCTAGATGTCACATATGTCTCTAACGTCCCAAACGTCCTAAATTTCCCATATTTTTTTAACGTCCCAGACGTCCCAGCTGTCCCGTATGTCTCTAACGTCCCAGACATCCCAGACGTCCTAGATGTTCCATATGTCCCGAACGTCTCAGACGTCCTAGATGTCCCAGACGTCCCAGATGTTAAATATGTCCCTAACGTCCTAGATGTCGTAGATGTTCCATATGTCCTATATGTCCCTAATGTCCCAGACGTCCCAGATGTCCCACATGTTTCTAACGTCCGAGCCGTCCCAGATGTCCCATATGCCCTTAACGTCCTAGACGTCCCAGATTTCCCATATGTCCCATATGTCCCATATGTCCCAGGCGTCCCAGATGTCCCATATGTCCAATATGTCCCTAATGTCCCAGGCGTCCTAAATGTCCCATATGTCCTTAACGTCCCAGACGTCCCAGCTGTCCCGTATGTCCCTAACGTCCCAGACAACCCAGACGTCCTAGATGTTCGATATGTCCCGAACGTCTCAGACGTCCTAGATGTCCTATATGTTCCTAACGTCACAGACGTTCCAGATGTCCCATATGTTTCATATGTCCCTAATGTCCCGGGCGTCCCAGATGTCCCATATGTCCCTAATGTTTCATTGTGCTAAATGTCCCATATGTCCTTACCGTTCCAGACGTCCCAGACGTCCTAGATGTCTCATATATCCTAAACGTCCCAGACGTCCCATATGTCCCATATGTCCCTAACGTCCCAAACGTCCCAGATGTCCTATATGTCACATATGTTCCTAATGTCCTAGGCGTCCTAGTTGTCCCATATGTCCTTAACGTCCCAGACGTCCCAGTTGTCCCATATGTTCCTAACGTCTTAGACGTCCCAGATGTCCCTTATGTCCCTAACGCCCCAGACGTCCCAGATGTCCCATATGTCTCATATGTCCTTAATGTCCCAGGCGTCCTAAATGTCCTAGTTGTCCTTAACGTCTCAGACGTCCCAAACGTCTTAGATGTCCCATATGTCCTTAACTTCCCAGACGTCCCAGATGTCCCATATGTCCCATATGTCCCTAATGTCCCAGGCGTCCTAAATGTCCCATATGTCCTCAACGTCCCAGACGTCCCAGACGTACTAGATGTCCCATATATCCTTAACGTCCCAGACGTCCCAGATGTCCCATATGTCCCTAACGTCCCAGACGTCCCAGATGTCCCATATGTCCCATATGTCCCTAATGTCCCAGGCGTCCCAGATGTCCCATATGTTCGATATGTCCCTAATGTTCCAGGAGTCCTAAATGTCCCATATGTCCTTAACGTCCCAGACGACCCAGACGTCCTAGATGTCCGATATGTCTTTAACGTCCCAGACGTCCCAAATATCCCATATGTCTCTAACGTCCTAGATGTCCCATATGTTCCATATGTCCCTAACGTCCCAAGCGTCCTAGATGTTCCAAATGTCCCTAACGTCCCAGACGTCCTAAATGTCCCATATGTCCCTAACGTCCCACCCAGATGTCTCATATGTCCCATATGTCTCTAATGTCCCAGGCGTCGTAGATGTTCCGTATGTCCCTAACGTCCCAGACGTCCCAGCTGACCCGTATGTCCCTAACGTCCCAGACGTCCCAGACGTCCCAGATGTCCCATATGTCCCAAATGTCCCTAATGTCCCAGGATTCCCATTTGTCCCATATATCCCTAATGTCCCAGGCGTCCTAAATGTCCCATATGTCGTTAACGTCTCAGACGGCCCAGACGTCCTAGATGTCCCATATGTCCTTAACGTCCCGGACGTCCCAGATGTCCCATATGTCCCTAACGTCCCAGACGTCCCAGACGTCCTAGATGTTTCATATGTCCCTAACGTCCCAGACGTCCCAGCTGTCCCGTATGTCCCTAACGTCCCAGATGTCCTAAATGTCCCATATGTCCCTAACGTCCCAGACGTCCTAGCTGTCCCGTATGTCCCTAACGTCCCAGACGTCCTACATGTCCCATATGTCCTTAACGTCCCAGACGTCCTAGCTGTCCCGTATGTCCCTAACGTCCCAGCCGTCCCAGATGTCCCATATGCCCCTAACGTCCCAGACGTCCCAGATGTCCCATATGTCCCATATGTCCCATATGTCCTAGGCGTCCCAGATGTCCCATATGTCCCATATGTCCCTATTGTCCCAGGCGTCCTAAATGTCCCATATGTTCTTAACGTCCCAGACGACCAAGACGTCCTAGATGTCACATATGTCTCTAACGTCCCAAACGTCCTAAATTTCCCATATTTTTTTAACGTCCCAGACGTCCCAGCTGTCCCGTATGTTTCTAACGTCCCAGACATCCCAGACGTCCTAGATGTTCCATATGTCCCGAACGTCTCAGACGTCCTAGATGTCCCAGACGTCCCAGATGTTAAATATGTCCCTAACGTCCTAGATGTCGTAGATGTTCCATATGTCCTATATGTCCCTAATGTCCCAGACGTCCCAGATGTCCCACATGTTTCTAACGTCCGAGCCGTCCCAGATGTCCCATATGCCCTTAACGTCCTAGACGTCCCAGATTTCCCATATGTCCCATATGTCCCATATGTCCCAGGCGTCCCAGATGTCCCATATGTCCCATATGTCCCTAATGTCCCAGGCGTCCTAAATGTCCCATATGTCCTTAACGTCCCAGACGTCCCAGCTGTCCCGTATGTCCCTAACGTCCCAGACAACCCAGACGTCCTAGATGTTCGATATGTCCCGAACGTCTCAGACGTCCTAGATGTCCTATATGTTCCTAACGTCACAGACGTTCCAGATGTCCCATATGTTTCATATGTCCCTAATGTCCCGGGCGTCCCAGATGTCCCATATGTCCCTAATGTTTCATTGTGCTAAATGTCCCATATGTCCTTACCGTTCCAGACGTCCCAGACGTCCTAGATGTCTCATATATCCTAAACGTCCCAGACGTCCCATATGTCCCATATGTCCCTAACGTCCCAAACGTCCCAGATGTCCTATATGTCACATATGTTCCTAATGTCCTAGGCGTCCTAGTTGTCCCATATGTCCTTAACGTCCCAGACGTCCCAGATGTCCCATATGTTCCTAACGTCTTAGACGTCCCAGATGTCCCTTATGTCCCTAACGCCCCAGACGTCCCAGATGTCCCATATGTCTCATATGTCCTTAATGTCCCAGGCGTCCTAAATGTCCTAGTTGTCCTTAACGTCTCAGACGTCCCAAACGTCTTAGATGTCCCATATGTCCTTAACTTCCCAGACGTCCCAGATGTCCCATATGTCTCATATGTCCCTAATGTCCCAGGCGTCCTAAATGTCCCATATGTCCTCAACGTCCCAGACGTCCCAGACGTACTAGATGTCCCATATATCCTTAACGTCCCAGACGTCCCAGATGTCCCATATGTCCCTAACGTCCCAGACGTCCCAGATGTCCCATATGTCCCATATGTCCCTAATGTCCCAGGCGTCCCAGATGTCCCATATGTTCGATATGTCCCTAATGTTCCAGGAGTCCTAAATGTCCCATATGTCCTTAACGTCCCAGACGACCCAGACGTCCTAGATGTCCGATATGTCTTTAACGTCCCAGACGTCCCAAATATCCCATATGTCTCTAACGTCCTAGATGTCCCATATGTTCCATATGTCCCTAACGTCCCAAGCGTCCTAGATGTTCCAAATGTCCCTAACGTCCCAGACGTCCTAAATGTCCCATATGTCCCTAACGTCCCACCCAGATGTCTCATATGTCCCATATGTCTCTAATGTCCCAGGCGTCGTAGATGTTCCATATGTCCCTAACGTCCCAGACGTCCCAGCTGACCCGTATGTCCCTAACGTCCCAGACGTCCCAGACGTCCCAGATGTCCCATATGTCCCAAATGTCCCTAATGTCCCAGGATTCCCATTTGTCCCATATATCCCTAATGTCCCAGGCGTCCTAAATGTCCCATATGTCGTTAACGTCTCAGACGGCCCAGACGTCCTAGATGTCCCATATGTCCTTAACGTCCCGGACGTCCCAGATGTCCCATATGTCCCTAATGTTTCAGCCGTTCTAAATGTCCCATATGTCCTTACCGTTCCAGACGTCCCAGACGTCCTAGATGTCTCATATATCCTAAACGTCCCAGACGTCCCATATGTCCCATATGTCCCTAACGTCCCAAACGTCCCAGATGCTCTATATGTCCCATATGTTCCTAATGTCCTAGGCGTCCTAGTTGTCCCATATGTCCTTAACGTCCCAGACGTCCCAGATGTCCCATATGTTCCTAACGTCTTAGACGTCCCAGATGTCCCATATGTCCCTAACGTCCCAGACGTCCCAGATGTCCCATATGTCCCATATGTTCCTAATGTCCCAGGCGTCCCAAAATGTCCCATATGTCCCTAACGTCCAGGCTTCCTAAATGTTCCATATGTCCCTAACGTCCCAGACGTCCTAAATGTACCATATGTCCCTAACGTCCCAGACGTCATAACTGTCCCGTATGTCCCTAACGTCCCAGCCGTCCTAAATGTCCCATATGTCCCTAACGTCCCAGACGTCCCAGATATCCCATATGCCCCTAACGTCCCAGACGTCCCAAATGTCCCATATGTCCCATATGTCTGATACGTCCCAACGTCCCAGATGTCCCATATGTCCCATATGTCCCTAATGTCCAGGCGTCCTAAATGTCCCATATGTCCTTAACGTACCAGACGTCCAAGACGTCCTAGATGTCCCATATGTCTCTAATGTCCAAGACGTCCCAGATGTCGCATATGTCCCATATGTCTAAGACGTCCTAGATGTCCTACATGTCTTTAACGTCACAGACGTCCCAGATGTCCCATATGTCCCTAATGTCCAAGACGTCCCAGATGTCCCATATGTCCCTAATGTCCAGGCGTCCTAAATGTCCCATATGTCCTTAACGTACCAGACGTCCAAGACGTCCTAGATGTCCCATATGTCTCTAATGTCCAAGACGTCCCAGATGTCGCATATGTCCCATATGTCTAAGACGTCCTAGATGTCCTAAATGTCTTTAACGTCACAGACGTCCCAGATGTACCATATGTCCCTAATGTCCCAGGCGTCCCATATGTCCCATATGTCCCTAATGTTTCAGCCGTGCTAAATGTCCCATATGTCCTTACCGTTCCAGACGTCCCAGACGTCCTAGATGTCTCATATATTCTAAACGTCCCAGACGTCCCATATGTCCCATATGTCCCTAACGTCCCAGACGTCCCAGATGTCCCATATGTCCCATATTTTCCTAATGTCCTAGGCGTCCTAGTTGTCCCATATGTCCTTAACGTCCCAGACGTCCCAGATGTCCCATATGTTCCTAACGTCTTAGACGTCCCAGATGTCCCATATGTCCCTAACGTCCCAGACGTCCCAGATGTCCCATATGTCCCATATGTTCCTAATGTCCCAGGCGTCCTAAATGTCCCATATGTCCCTAACGTCCCAGGCTTCCTAAATGTTCCATATGTCCCTAACGTCCCAGACGTCCTAAATGTACCATATGTCCCTAACGTCCCAGACGTCTCAACTGTCCCGTATGTCCCTAACGTCCCAGCCGTCCTAAATGTCCCATATGTCCCTAACGTCGCAGACGTCCCAGATATTTCATATGCCCCTAACGTCCCAGACGTCCCAAATGTCCCATATGTCTAATACGTCCCAGGCGTCCCAAATGTCCCATATGTCCCATATGTCCCTAATGTCCAGGCGTCCTAAATGTCCCATATGTCCTTAACGTACCAGACGTCCAAGACGTCCTAGATGTCCCATATGTCTCTAATGTCCAAGACGTCCCAGATGTCGCATATGTCCCATATGTCTAAGACGTCCTAGATGTCCTACATGTCTTTAACGTCACAGACGTCCCAGATGTCCCATATGTCCCTAATGTCCAAGACGTCCCAGATGTCCCATATGTCCCTAATGTCCAGGCGTCCTAAATGTCCCATATGTCCTTAACGTCCCAGACGTCCAAGATATCCCATATGCCCCTAACGTCCCAGACGTCCCAGATGTCCCATATGTCCCATATGTCTGATACGTCCCAGGCGTCCCAGATGTCCCATATGTCCCATATGTCCCTAATGTCCCAGGCTTCCTAAATGTTCCATATGTCCCAAACGTCTCAGACGTCCTACATATCCCATATGTCCCTAACGTCCCAGACGTCCCAGACGTCCTAGATGTCCCATATGTCCCTAACGTCCCAGACGTCCCTGTTGTCCCGTATGTCCCTAACGTCCCAGACGTCCCAGGCGTCCTAGATGTCCCATATGTCCCATATGTTCCATATGTCCCTAATGTTCCAGGCGTCCTAAATGTTTCATATGTCCCTAACGTCCCAGACGTCCTAAATGTCCCATATGTCCCTAACGTCCTAGACGTCCCTGTTGTCCCGTATGTCCCTAACGTCCCAGACGTCCCAGGCGTCCTAGATGTCCCATATGTCCCTAACGTCCCAGACGTCCCAGATGTCCCATATGTCCCTAACGTCCCAGACGTCTCAGATGTCCCAAATGTCCAATATGTCCCTAATGTCCCAAGCGTCCCAGATGTCCCATATGTCCCTAATGTTCCAAGCGTCCTAGATGTTCCATATGTCCCTAACGTCCCAGACATCCTAAATGTCCTGTATGTCCCTAACGTCCCAGACGTCCCAGCTGTTCCGTATGTCCCTAACGTAACAGACGTCCCAGACGTCCTAGATGTCCCAAATGTCACAAATGTCCCAGGCACCCTAGATGTTCCATATGTCCCTAACGTCCCAGACATCCTAAATGTCCTGTATGTCCCTAACGTCCCAGACGTCCCAGCTGTCCCGTATGCCCCTAACGTCCCAGACGTCCCAGCTGTCCCGTATATCCCTAACGTCCCAGACGTCCCAGACGTCCTAGATGTTTCATATGTCCCTAACGACCCAGACGTCCCAGCTGTCCCGTATGTCCCTAACGTCCCAGACGTCCTAAATGTCCCATATGTCCCTAACGTCCCAGACGTCCTAGCTGTCCCGTATGTCCCTAACGTCCCAGACGTCCTAAATGTCCCATATGTCCCTAACGTCCAAGACGCCCTAGCTGTCCCGTATGTCCCTAACGTCCCAGCCGTCCCAGATGTCCCATATGCCCCTAACGTCCCAGACGTCCCAGATGTCCCATATGTCCTAGGCGTCCCAGATGTCCCATATGTCCCATATGTCCCTAATGTCCCAGGCGTCCTAAATGTTCCATATGTTCTTAACGTCCCAGACGACCAAGACGTCCTAGATGTCCCATATGTCTCTAACGTCCCAGACGTCCCAAATGTCCCATATGTACCTAACGTCCCAGACGTCCCAGATGTCCCATATGTTCCATATGTCCCTAACGTCTAAAACGTCCTAAATGTTCCATATGTTCCTAACGTCCCAAACGTCCTAAATTTCCCATATTTTCTTAACGTCCCAGACGTCCCAGCTGTCCCGTATGTCCCTAACGTCCCAGACATCCCAGACGTCCTAGATGTTCCATATGTCCCGAACGTCTCAGACGTCCTAGATGTCCCAGACGTCCCAGATGTTAAATATGTCCCTAACGTCCTAGATGTCGTAGATGTTCCATATGTCCTATATGTCCCTAATGTCCCAGACGTCCAAGATGTCCCACATGTTTCTAACGTCCGAGCCGTCCCAGATGTCCCATATGCCCTTAACGTCCCAGACGTCCCAGATTTCCCATATGTCCCATATGTCCCATATGTCCCAGGCGTCCCAAATGTCCCATATGTCCCATATGTCCCTAATGTCCCAGGCGTCCTAAATGTCCCATATGTCCTTAACGTCCCAGACGTCCCAGCTGTCCCGTATGTCCCTAACGTCCTAGACAACCCAGACGTCCTAGATGTTCGATATGACCCGAACGTCTCAGACGTCCTAGATGTCCTATATGTTCCTAACGTCACAGACGTTCCAGATGTCCCATATGTTTCATATGTCCCTAATGTCCCGGGCGTCCCAGATGTCCCATATGTCTCATATGTCCTTAATGTCCCAGGCGTCCTAAATGTCCTAGTTGTCCTTAACGTCTCAGACGTCCCAAACGTCTTAGATGTCCCATATGTCCTTAACTTCCCAGACGTCCCAGATGTCCCATATGTCCCATATGTCCCTAATGTCCCAGGCGTCCTAAATGTCCCATATGTCCTCAACGTCCCAGACGTCCCAGACGTACTAGATGTCCCATATATCCTTAACGTCCCAGACGTCCCAGATGTCCCATATGTCCCTAACGTCCCAGACGTCCCAGATGTCCCATATGTCCCATATGTCCCTAATGTCCCAGGCGTCCCAGATGTCCCAAATGTTCCATATGTCCCTAATGTTCCAGGAGTCCTAAATGTCCCATATGTCCTTAACGTCCCAGACGTCCCAGACGTCCTAGATGTCCGATATGTCTTTAACGTCCCAGACGTCCCAAATATCCCATATGTCTCTAACGTCCTAGATGTCCCATATGTTCCATATGTCCCTAACGTCCCAAGCGTCATAGATGTTCCAAATGTCCCTAACGTCCCACCCAGATGTCTCATATGTCCCATATGTCTCTAATGTCCCAGGCGTCGTAGATGTTCCATATGTCCCTAACGTCCCAGACGTCCCAGCTGACCCGTATGTCCCTAACGTCCCAGACGTCCCAGACGTCCCAGATGTCCCATATGTCCCAAATGTCCCTAATGTCCCAGGATTCCCATATGTCCCATATGTCCCTAATGTCCCAGGCGTCCTAAATGTCCCATATGTCGTTAACGTCTCAGACGGCCCAGACGTCCTAGATGTCCCATATGTCCTTAACGTCCCTGACGTCCCAGATGTCCCATATGTCCCTAATGTTTCAGCCGTGCTAAATGTCCCATATGTCCTTACCGTTCCAGACGTCCCAGACGTCCTAGATGTCTCATATATTCTAAACGTCCCAGACGTAACATATGTCCCATATGTCCCTAACGTCCCAAACGTCCCAGATGTCCTATATGTCCCATATGTTCCTAATGTCCTAGGCGTCCTAGTTGTCCCATATGTCCTTAACGTCCCAGACGTCCCAGATGTCCCATATGTTCCTAACGTCTTAGACGTCCCAGATGTCCCATATGTCCCATATGTCCCTAATGTCCAGGCGTCCTAAATGTCCCATATGTCCTTAACGTACCAGACGTTCAAAACGTCCTAGATGTCCCATATGTCTCTAATGTCCAAGTCGTCCCAGATGTCGCATATGTCCCATATGTCTAAGACGTCCTAGATGTCCTACATGTCTTTAACGTCACAGACGTCCCAGAAGTCCCATATGTCCCTAATGTCCAAGACGTCCCAGATGTCCCATATGTCCCTAATGTCCAGGCGTCCTAAATGTCCCATATGTCCTTAACGTACCAGACGTCCAAGACGTCCTAGATGTCCCATATGTCTCTAATGTCCAAGACGTCCCAGATGTCGCATATGTCCCATATGTCTAAGACGTCCTAGATGTCCTACATGTCTTTAACGTCACAGACGTCCCAGATGTCCCATATGTCACTAATGTCCCAGGCGTCCCATATGTCCCATATGTCCCTAATGTTTCAGCCGTGCTAAATGTCCCATATGTCCTTACCGTTCCAGACGTCCCAGACGTCCTAGATGTCTCATATATCCTAAACGTCCCAGACGTCCCATATGTACCATATGTCCCTAACGTCCCAGACGTCCCAGATGTCCCATATGTCCCATATGTTCCTAATGTCCTAGGCGTCCTAGTTGTCCCATATGTCCTTAACGTCCCAGACGTCACAAATGTCCCATATGTTAATAACGTCTTAGACGTCCCAGATGTCCCATATGTCTCTAACGTCCCAGACGTCCCAGATGTCCCATATGTCCCATATGTTCCTAATGTCCCAGGCGTCCTAAATGTCCCATATGTCCCTAACGTCCCAGGCTTCCTAAATGTTCCATATGTCCCTAACGTCCCAGACGTCCTAAATGTACCATATGTCCCTAACGTCCCAGACGTCCCAACTGTCCCGTATGTCCCTAACGTCCCAGCCGTTCTAAATGTCCCATATGTCCCTAACGTCCCAGACGTCCCAGATATTTCATATGCCCCTAACGTCCCAGACGTCCCAAATGTCCCATATGTCTGATACGTCCCAGGCGTCCCAGATGTCCCATATGTCCCATATGTCCCATATGTCCCTAATGTCCAAGACGTCCCAGATGTCGCATATGTCCCATATGTCTAAGACGTCCTAGATGTCCTACATGTCTTTAACGTCACAGACGTCCCAGATGTCCCATATGTCCCTAATGTCCAAGACGTCCCAGATGTCCCATATGTCCCTAATGTCCAGGCGTCCTAAATGTCCCATATGTCCTTAACGTCCCAGACGTCCAAGATATCCCATATGCCCCTAACGTCCCAGACGTCCCAGATGTCCCATATGTCCCTAATGTCCAGGCGTCCTAAATGTCCCATATGTCCTTAACGTCCCAGACGTCCAAGATATCCCATATGCCCCTAACGTCCCAGACGTCCAAGATATCCCATATGCCCCTAACGTCCCAGACGTCCCAGATGTCCCATATGTCCCATATGTCTGATACGTCCCAGGCGTCCCAGATGTCCCATATGTCCCATATGTCCCTAATGTCCCAGGGTTCCTAAATGTTCCATATGTCCCAAACGTCTCAGACGTCCTACATATCCCATATGTCCCTAACGTCCCAGACGTCCCAGACGTCCTAGATGTCCCATATGTCCCTAACGTCCTAGACGTCCCTGTTGTCCCGTATGTCCCTAACGTCCGAGACGTCCCAGGCGTCCTAGATGTCCCATATGTCCCTAACGTCCCAGACGTCCCAGATGTCCCATATGTCCCTAACGTCCCAGACGTCTCAGATGTCCCAAATGTCCAATATGTCCCTAATGTCCCAAGCGTCCCAGATGTCCCATATGTTCCATATATCCCGAATGTCCCAGGCGTCCAAAATGTCCCATATGTCCTTAACGTCCCAGACGTCCCGTACGTCCTAGATGTCCCATATGTCCCTAACGTCCCAGACGTCCTAAATGTCCCATATGTCCCTAACGTCCTAGACGTCCCTGTTGTCCCGTATGTCCCTAACGTCCCAGACGTCCCAGGCGTCCTAGATGTCCCATATGTCCCTAACGTCTCAGACGTCCCAGATGTCCCATATGTCCCTAACGTCCCAGACGTCTCAGATGTCCCAAATGTCCAATATGTCCCTAATGTCCCAAGCGTCCCAGATGTCCCATATGTTCCATATATCCCTAATGTCCCAGGCGTCCAAAATGTCCCATATGTCCTTAACGTCCCAGACGTCCCGTACGTCCTAGATGTCCCATATGTCCCTAACGTCCCAGACGTCCCAGATGTCCCATATGTCCCTAATGTCCCAGGCGTCCTAGATGTTCCATATGTCCCTAACGTCCCAGACATCCTAAATGTCCTGTATGTCCCTAACGTCCCAGACGTCCCAGCTGTCCCGTATGTCCCTAACGTCCCAGACGTCCCAGACGTCCTAGATGTCCCATATGTCACAAATGTCCCAGGCGCCCTAGATGTTCCATATGTCCCTAACGTCCCAGACATCCTAAATGTCCTGTATGTCCCTAACGTCCCAGACGTCCCAGCTGTCCCGTATGTCCATAACGTCCCAGACGTCCCATCCGTCCTAGATGTCCCATATGTCCCTAACGTCCCAGACGTCTCAGACGTCCTAGATGTCCCATATTTCTCTAACATCCCAGACGTCCTAGATGTCCTCTACGTCCCTAACTTCCCAGACATCCCAGATGTTCCATATGTCCCTAACGTCCCAACCGTCCTAGATGTCCTATATGTCCCTAACGTCCCAGGCGTCCTAGATGTCCCATATGTCCCTAACGTCCCAGACGTCCCAAACGTCCTAGATGCCCAATATTTCTCTAACATCCCAGACGTCTTAGATGTGCTATACGTCCATAACGTCCCAGACGTCCCGGATGTCCCATATGCCCCTAACGTCTCAGACGTCCCAGCTGTCCAGTATGTCCCTAACGTCCCAGACGTCCCAGACGTCCTAAATGTCCCATATGTTCCTAACGTCTTAGACGTTTCAGCTGTCCCGTATGTCCCTAACGTCCCAGACGTCCCAGACGTCTTAGATGTCCCATACGTTCCTAACGTCCCAGACGTCCTAGATGTCCTGTATGTCCCTAACGTCTTAGACGTCCCAAACGTTCCAGATGTCCCATATGTCCCTAATGTTCCAGGCATCCCAGATGTCCCATACGTCCCATATGTCCCTAATGTTCCAGGCTTTCTAAATGTTCCATATGTCCCTAACGTCCCAGACGTCCTAAATGTCCCATATGTCCCTAACCTCCCAGACGTCCTAGCTGTCCCGTATGTCCCTAACGTCCCAGACATCCCAGACGGCCTAGATGTCCCATATATCCCTAATGTCCCAGGCTTTCTGAATGTTCCATATATCCCTAACGTCCCAGACGTCCTAAATGTCCCATATGTCCCTAACGTCTCAGACGTCCTAGATGTATTATATGTTTCTAACGTCCCTGATGTCCCATATGTCCCATATGTCTCTAATGTCCCAGGCGTCCTAAATGTTTCATATGTCCCTAACGTCCCAGACGTCCTTAATGTCCCATATGTCCCTAACGTGCGAGTCGTCCCTGCTGTTCCATATGTCCCTAACGTCCCAGACGTCCCAAGCGTTTTAGATGTCCCATATGTCCCTAACGTCCCAGACGTCCCAGATGTCCCATATGTCCGTAACGTCCCAGACGTCTCAGATGTCCCATATGTCCCATATGTCCCATATGTCCCTAATGTCTCCGGCGTCCTAAATGTCCCATATGTCCTTAACGTCCCAGACGTCCCATACGTCCTAGATATCCCATATGTCCCTAACGTCCCAGACGTCCCGTACGTCCTAGATGTCCCATATGTCCCTAACGTCCCAGACGTCCCAGATGTCCCATATGTCCTTAATATCCCAGGCGTCCTAGATGTTCCATATGTCACTAACCTTCCAGACATCCTAAATGTCCTGTATGTCCCTAACGTCCCAGACGTCCCAGCTGTCCCGTATGTCCCTAATGTCCCAGACGTCCCAGACGTCCTAGATGTCCCATATGTCACAAATGTCCCAGGCGCCCTAGATGTTCCATATGTCCCTAACGTCCCAGACATCCTAAATGTCCTGTATGTCCCTAACGTCCCAGACGTCCCAGCTGTCCCGTATGTCCATAACGTCCCAGACGTCCTATCCGTCCTAGATGTCCTATATGTCCCTAACGTCCCAGACGTCCCAGACGTCCTAGATGTCCCATATTTCTCTAACATCCCAGACGTCCTAGATGTCCTCTACGTCCCTAACTTCCCAGACATTCCAGATGTTCCATACGTCCCTAACGTCCCAACCGTCCTAGATGTCCTATATGTCCCTAACGTCCCAGGCGTAGTAGATGTCCCACATGTCCCTAACGTCCCAGACGTCCCAAACGTCCTAGATGCCCCAGATTTCTCTAACATCCCAGACGTCTTAGATGTCCTATACGTCCATAACGTCCCAGACGTCCCGGATGTCCCATATGTCCCTATCGTCCCAACCGTCCTAGATGTCCTATATGTCCCTAACGTCCCAGACGTCCCAGATGTCCCATATGTCCCTAATGACCCAACCGTTCTAGGTGTCCTATATGTCCCTAACGTCCCAGACGTCTGAGATGTCCCATACGTCCCTAACGTCTTAGACGTCCTAGATGTCCCATATGTTCCTAACGTCCCAGACGTCCCAGATGTCCCATATGTCATATATGTCCCTAACGTCCCAGATGTTCTGGATGTCACACATGTCCCTAACGTCCCAGACCGCCTAGATGTCCTGTATGTCTTTAACGTCCCAGACGTCTCAGACGTTCTAGATGTCCCATATGTCTCTAACGTCCCAGACGTCCCAGACATCTCTAATGTCCCATACGTGACAAACGTCATAGATGTTTCATATGTCCCTAACGTCCTAGACGCCCTAGATTTCCCATATGTCCCTAACGTCCCAGACGTCCCAGATGTCCCATATGTCCCATATGTCCCTAACGTCCCAGATGTCCTAGATGTCACACATGTCCCTAACGTCCCAGACGGCCTAGAGGTCCCATATGTCCTTAACGTCCCAGACGTCCCAGATATCCTTAATGTCCCATATGTCTCGAATGTCCCAGGCGTCCTAGATGTTTCATATGTCCCTAACGTCCCAGACGTCCTAAATGGCCCATATGTCCCTAACCTCCCAGACGTCCCAGCTGTCCCAGACGTCCCAAACTTCCTAGATGTTTCATATGTCCATAACGTCCCAGACATCCTAGATGTCCTATATGTCCCTAACGTCCCAGACGTCCTAAATGTTTCATATGTCCCTAACGTCCCAGACGTCCTAAATGTCCCATATGTCCTCAACGTCCCAGACGTCCTAGATGTCCCATATGTCCTTAACGTTCCAGACGTCCCAGATGTCCCATATGTCCCTAACGTCCCAGACGTCTCAGATGTCCCATATGTCCCATATGTCCCTAATGTCCCAAGCGTCCCAGATGTCCCATATGTCCCATATGTCCCTAATGTCTCAGGCGTCCTAAATGTCTCATATGTCCTAAACGTCCCAGACGTCCCAGACGTCCTAGATGTCCCATATGTCCTTAACGTCCTAGACGTCTTAGATGTCTCATATGTCCTTAACGTCCCAGACGTCCCAGATGTCCCATATGTTCCTTATGTCCCTAATGTCCCATGCGTCCTAAATGTCCCATATGCCCCTAACGTCCCAGACGTCCCAGCTGTCCCGTATGTCCCTAACGTCCCAAACGTCCCAGACGTCCTAAATGTCCCATATGTCCCTAACGTCTTAGACGTCCCAGCTGTCCCGTATGTCCCTAACGTCCCAGACGTCCCAGACGTATTAGATGTCCCATACGTTCCTAACGTCCCAGACGTCCTAGATGTCCTGTATGTCCCTAACGTCTTAGACGTCCCAAACGTCCCAGATGTCCCATATGTCCCTAATGTTCCAGGCATCCCAGATGTCCCATACGTCCCATATGTCCCTACTGTTCCAGGCTTTCTAAATGTTCCATATGTCCCTAACGTCCCAGACGTCCTAAATGTCCCATATGTCCCTAACGTCTTAGACGTCCTAGCTGTCCCGTATGTCCCTAACGTCCCAGACATCCCAGACGGCCTAGATGTCCCATATGTCCCTAATGTCCCAGGCTTTCTAAATGTTCCATATGTCCCTAACGTCCCAGACGTCCTAAATGTCCCATATGTCCTTACGTCCCAGACGTTCCAGACGTCCTAGATGTCCCATATGTCCCTAACGTCTCAGACGTCCTAGATGTATTATATGTTTCTAACGTCCCAGATGTCCTAAATGTCCCATATGTCCCTAACGTGCGAGTCGTCCCTGCTGTCCCGTATGTCCCTAACGTCCCAGACGTCCCAAGCGTTTTAGATGTCCCATATGTCCTTAACGTCCCAGACGTCCCAGATGTCCCATACGTCCCTAACGTCCCAGACGTCTCAGATGTCCCATATGTCCCATATGTCCCATATGTCCCTAATGTCCCCGGCGTCCTAAATGTCCCATATGTCCTTAACGTCCCAGACGTCCCATACGTCCTAGATATCCCATATGTCCCTAACGTCCCAGACGTCCCAGATGTCCCATATGTCCCTAATGTCCCAGGCGTCCTAGATGTTCCATATGTCCCTTACGTCCCAGACATCCTAAATGTCCTGTATGTCCCTAACGTCCCAGACGTCCCAGCTGTCCCGTATGTCTCTACGTCCCAGACGTCCCATACGTCCTAGATGTCTCATATGTCCCTAACGACCCAGACGTCCTAGATGTCCTATATGTCCCTAACGTCCCAAACGTCCTAGACGTCCCAGATGTTCCATATGTCCCATATGTCCCTAATGTCCCAGGCGTCCCAGCTGTCCCATATGTCCCATATGTCCCTAATGTCCCAGGCGTTCTAAATGTCCCATATGTCCTTAACGTCCCAGACGTCCCAGACGTCCTAGATGTCCTATATGTCCTTAACGTCCCACACGTCCCAGATGTCCCATATGTCCCTAACGTCCCAGACGTCCCAGATGTCCTTAATGTCCCATATGTCTCGAATGTCCCAGGCGTCCTAGATGTTTCATATGTCCCTAACGTCCCAGACGTCCTAAATGTCTCATATGTCAATAACGTCCCAAACGTCCCAGCTGTCCGTATGTCCCTAACGTCATAGACGTCCCAGACGTCCTAGATGTTTCATATGACCCTAACGTCCCAGACGTGCTAGATGTCCTATATGTCCCTAACGTCCCAGACGTCCCAGATGTCCTTAATGTCCCATATGTCTCGAATGTCCCAGGCGTCCTAGATGTTTCATATGTCCCTAACGTCCCAGACGTCCTAAATGTCTCATATGTCAATAACGTCCCAGACGTCCCAGCTGTCCGTATGTCCCTAACGTCATAGACGTCCCAGACGTCCTAGATGTTTCATATGACCCTAACGTCCCATACGTCCTAGATGTCCTATATATTTCTAACTTCCCAGATGTCCTAGATGTCCCATATGTTCCTAACGTCCCAGACGTCCTATATGTCCCATATGTCCTTAACGTCCCAGACGTCCCAGATGTCTCATATGTCCCATTTGTCCCTAATGTCCCAGGCGTCCTAGATGTTCCATATGTCCCTAACGTCCCAGACGTCCTAAATGTCCCATATGTCCTTAATGTCCCAGGCGTCCCAGACGTCCCAGACGTCCTAGATGTTTCATATGTCCCTAACGTCCCAGACGTCCCAGCTGTCCCGTATGTCCCTAACGTGCCAGACGTCCTAAATGTCCCATATGTCCCTAACGTCCCAGACCTCCCAGCTGTCCCGTATGCCCCTAACGTCCCAGACGTCCCAGCTGTCCCGTATAACCCTAACGTCCCAGACGTCCCAGACGTCCTAGATGTTTCATATGTCCCTAACGTCCCAGACGTCCCAGCTGTCCCGTATGTCCCTAACGTCCCAGACGTCCTAAATGTCCCATATGTCCCTAACGTCCCAGACGTCCTAGCTGTCCCGTATGTCCCTAACGTCCCAGACGTCCTAAATGTCCCATATGTCCCTAACGTCCCAGGCGTCCTAGATGTTTCATATGTCCCTAACGTCCCAGACGTCCTAAATGTTCCATATGTCCCTAATGTCCCAGGCGTTCTAAATGTCCCATATGTCCTCAACGTCCCAGACGTCCCAGACGTCCTAGATGTCCCATATGTCCTTAACGTTCCAGACGTCCTAGATGTCCCATATGTCCTTAACGTCCCAGAAGTCTTAGATGTCTCATATGTCCCTAACGTCCCAGACGTCCCAGATGTCCCATATGTTCCATATGCCCCTAATGTCCCATGCGTCCTAAATGTCCCATATGCCCCTAACGTCTCAGACGTCCCAGCTGTCCCGTATGTCCCTAACGTCCCAGACGTCCCAGACGTCCTAAATGTCCCATATGTCCCTAACGTCTTAGACGTCCCAGCTGTCCCGTATGTCCCTAACGTCCCAGACGTCCCAGACGTCCTAGATGTCCTATATGTCCTTAACGTCCCAGACGTCCCAGATGTCCCATATGTCCCTAACGTCCCAGACGTCCCAGATGTCCTTAATGTCCCATATGTCTCAAATGTCCCAGGCGTCTTAGATGTTTCATATGTCCCTAACGTCCCAGACGTCCTAAATGTCCCATATGTCCCTAACGTCCCAGACATGCCAGACGTCTAATATGTTTCATATGTCCCTAACGACCCAGACGTCCTAAATGTTCCATATGTCCCTAATGTCCCAGGCGTTCTAAATGTCCCATATGTCCTCAACGTCCCAGACGTCCCAGACGTCCTAGATGTCCCATATGTCCTTAACGTTCCAGACGTCCCAGATGTCCCATATGTCCCTAACGTCCCAGACGTCTCAGATGTCCCATATGTCCCATATGTCCCTAATGTCCCAGGCGTCCCAGATGTCCCATATGTGCCATATGTCCCTAACGTCCCAGGCGTCCTAAATGTCTCATATGCCCTATTTGTCCCTAATGTCCCAGGAGTCCTAGATGTTCCATATGTCCCTAACGTCCCAGACGTCCTAAATGTTCCATATGTCCCTAATGTCCCAGGCGTTCTAAATGTCCCATATGTCCTCAACGTCCCAGACGTCCCAGACGTCCTAGATGTCCCATATGTCCTTAACGTTCCAGACGTCTCAGATGTCCCATATGTCCCATATGTCCCTAATGTCCCAGGCGTCCTAGTTGTCCCATGTGTCCCTAACGTCCCAGACGTCTCAGATGTCCCATATGTCCCATATGTCCCTAATGTCCCAGGCGTCCCAGATGTCCCATATGTCCCATATGTCCCTAACGTCCCAGGCGTCCTAAATGTCTCATATGTGCTTAACGTCTCAGACGTCCCAGACGTCCTAGATGTCCCATATGTCCTTAACGTCCCAGAAGTCTTAGATGTCTCATATGTCCCTAACGTCCCAGACGTCCCAGCTGTCCCGTATGTCTCTAACGTCCCAGACGTCCCAGACGTCCTAAATGTCCCATATGTCCCTAACGTCTTAGACGTCCCAGCTGTCCCGTATGTCCCTAACGTCCCAGACGTCCCAGACGTCTTAGATGTCTTATACGTTCCTAACGTCCCAGACTTCCTAGATGTCCTGTATGTCCCTAACGTCTTAGACGTCCCAAACGTCCCAGATGTCCCATATGTCCCTAATGTTCCAGGCATCCCAGATGTCCCATACGCCCCATATGTCCCTAATGTTCCAGGCTTTCTAAATGTTCCATATGTCCCTAAAGTCCCAGACGTCCTAAATGTCCCATATGCCCCTAACGTCTCAGACGTCCCAGCTGTCCCGTATGTCTCTAACGTCCCAGACGTCCCAGACGTCCTAAATGTCCCATATGTCCCTAACGTCTTAGACGTCCCAGCTGTCCCGTATGTCTCTAACGTCCCAGACGTCCCAGACGTCCTAAATGTCCCATATGTCCCTAACGTCTTAGACGTCCCAGCTGTCCCGTATGTCTCTAACGTCCCAGACGTCCCAGACGTCCTAAATGTCCCATATGTCCCTAACGTCTTAGACGTCCCAGCTGTCCCGTATGTCTCTAACGTCCCAGACGTCCCAGACGTCCTAAATGTCCCATATGTCCCTAACGTCTCAGACGTCCCAGCTGTCCCGTATGTCTCTAACGTCCCAGACGTCCCAGACGTCCTAAATGTCCCATATGTCCCTAACGTCTTAGACGTCCCAGCTGTCCCGTATGTCCCTAACGTCCCAGACGTCCCAGACGTCTTAGATGTCTTATACGTTCCTAACGTCCCAGACTTCCTAGATGTCCTGTATGTCCCTAACGTCTTAGACGTCCCAAACGTCCCAGATGTCCCATATGTCCCTAATGTTCCAGGCATCCCAGATGTCCCATACGCCCCATATGTCCCTAATGTTCCAGGCTTTCTAAATGTTCCATATGTCCCTAAAGTCCCAGACGTCCTAAATGTCCCATATGTCCCTAACCTCCCAGACGTCCTAGCTGTCCCGTATGTCCCTAACGTCCCAGACATCCCAGACGGCCTAGATGTCCCATATATCCCTAATGTCCCAGGTTTTCTAAATGTTTCATATGTCCCTAACGTCCCAGACGTCCTAAATGTCTCATATGTCCCTAACGTCCCAGACGTTTCAGACGTCCTAGATGTCCCATATGTCCCTAACCTCTCAGACGTCCTAGATGTCCCATATGTCCCATATGTCCCTAACGTCTCAGACGTCCTAGATGTCCCATATGTCCCATATGTTCCTAATGTCCTAGGCGTCCTAGTTGTCCCATATGTCCTTAACGTCCCAGACGTCCCAGATGTCCCATATGTTCCTAACGTCTTAGACGTCCCGGATGTCCCATATGTCCCTAACGTCCCAGACGTCCCAGATGTCCCATATGTCCCATATGTTCCTAATGTCCTAGGCGTCCTAGTTGTCCCATATGTCCTTAACGTCCCAGACGTCCCAGATGTCCCATATGTTCCTAACGTCTTAGACGTCCCAGATGTCCCATATGTCCCTAACGTCCCAGACGTCCCAGATGTCCCATATGTCTCATATGTTCCTAATGTCCCAGGCGTCCTAAATGTCCCATATGTCCCTAACGTCCCAGGTTTCCTAAATGTTCCATATGTCCTTAACGTCCCAGACGTCCCAGATGTCCCATATGTTCCTAACGTCTTAGACGTCCCAGATGTCCCATATGTCCCTAACGTCCCAGACGTCCCAGATGTCCCATATGTCTCATATGTTCCTAATGTCCCAGGCGTCCTAAATGTCCCATATGTCCCTAACGTCCCAGGCTTCCTAAATGTTCCATATGTCCCTAACGTCCCAGACGTCCTAAATGTACCATATGTCCCTAACGTCCCAGACGTCAGAACTGTCCCGTATGTCCCTAACGTCCCAGCCGTCCTAAATGTCCCATATGTCTGATACGTCCCAGGCGTCCCAGATGTCCCATATGTCCCATATGTCCCTAATGTCCAGGCGTCCTAAATGTCCCATATGTCCTTAACGTACCAAACGTCCAAGACGTCCTAGATGTCCCATATGTCTCTAATGTCCAAGACGTCCCAGATGTCGCATATGTCCCATATGTCTAAGACGTCCTAGATGTCCTACATGTCTTTAACATCACAGACGTCCCAGATGTCCCATATGTCCCTAATGTCCAAGACGTCCCAGATGTCCCATATGTCCCTAATGTCCAGGCGTCCTAAATGTCCCATATGTCCTTAACGTACCAGACGTCCAAGATATCCCATATGCCCCTAACGTCCCAGACGTCCCAGATGTCCCATATGTCCCATATGTCTGATACGTCCCAGGCGTCCCAGATGTCCCATATGTCCCTAATGTCCCAGGCGTTCTAAACGTCCCATATGTCCTTAACTTCCCAGACGTCCCAGACGTCCTAGATGTCCTATATGTCCTTAACGTCCCAGACGTCCCAGATGTCCCATATGTCCCTAACGTCCCAGACGTCCCAGATGTCCTTAATGTCCCATATGTCTCAAATGTCCCAGGCGTCCTAGATGTTTCATATGTCCCTAACGTCCCAGACGTCCTAAATGTCCCATATGTCCCTAACGTCCCAGACATGCCAGACGTCTAATATGTTTCATATGTCCCTAACGACCCAGACGTCCTAAATGTTCCATATGTCCCTAATGTCCCAGGCGTTCTAAATGTCCCATATGTCCTCAACGTCCCAGACGTCCCAGACGTCCTAGATGTCCCATATGTCCTTAACGTTCCAGACGTCCCAGATGTCCCATATGTCCCTAACGTCCCAGACGACTCAGATGTCCCATATGTCCCATATGTCCCTAATGTCCCAGGCGTCCCAGATGTCCCATATGTGCCATATGTCCCTAACGTCCCAGGCGTCCTAGATGTCCCATATGTCCGTACCGTTCCAGACGTCCCAGATGTCCCATATGTCCCTAACGTCCCAGACGTCTCAGATGTCCCATATGTCCCATATGTCCCTAATGTCCCAGGCGTCCCAGATGTCCCATATGTGCCATATGTCCCTAACGTCCCAGGCGTCCTAAATGTCTCATATGTCCTATTTGTCCCTAACGTCCCAGGCGTCCTAAATGTCTCATATGTCCCTAACGTCCCAGACGTCCTAAATGTCCCATATGTCCCTAACGTGCGAGTCGTCCCTGCTGTTCCATATGTCCCTAACGTCCCAGACGTCCCAAGCGTTTCAGATGTCCCATATGTCCCTAACGTCCCAGACGTCCCAGATGTCCCATATGTCCCTAACGTCCCAGATGTCTCAGATGTCCCATATGTCCCATATGTCCCATATGTCCCTAATGTCTCCGGCGTCATAAATGTCCCATATGTCCTTAACGTCCCAGACGTCCCATACGTCCTAGATATCCCATATGTCCCTAACGTTCCAGACGTCCCGTACGTCCTAGATGTCCCATATGTCCCTAACGTCCCAGACGTCCCAGATGTCCCATATGTCCCTAATGTCCCAGGCGTCCTAGATGTTCCATATGTCCCTAACGTCCCAGACATCCTAAATGTCCTGTATGTCCCTAACGTCCCAGACGTCCCAGCTGTCCCGTATGTCCCTAACGTCCCAGACGTCCCAGACGTCCTAGATGTCCCATATGTCACAAATGTCCCAGGCGCCCTAGATGTTCCATATGTCCTCAACGTCCCAGACGTCCCAAACGTCCTAGATGTCCCATATGTCCTTAACGTTCCAGACGTCCCAGATGTCCCATATGTCCCTAACGTCCCAGACGTCTCAGATGTCCCATATGTCCCATATGTCCCTAATATCCCAGGCGTCCCAGATGTCCCATATGTTTCATATGTCCCTAACGACCCAGACGTCCTAAATGTTCCATATGTCCCTAATGTCCCAGGCGTTCTAAATGTCCCATATGTCCTCAACGTCCCAGACGTCCCAAACGTCCTAGATGTCCCATATGTCCTTAACGTTCCAGACGTCCCAGATGTCCCATATGTCCCTAACGTCCCAGACGTCTCAGATGTCCCATATGTCCCATATGTCCCTAATATCCCAGGCGTCCCAGATGTCCCATATGTGCCATATGTCCCTAACGTCCCAGGCGTCCTAAATGTCTCATATGTCCTATTTGTCCCTAATGTCCCAGGCGTCCTAGATGTTTCATATGTCCCTAACGTCCCAGACGTCCTAAATGTTCCATATGTCCCTAATGTCCCAGGCGTTCTAAATGTCCCATATGTCCTCAACGTCCCAGACGTCCCAGACGTCCTAGATGTCCCATATGTCCTTTACGTTCCAGACGTCCCAGATGTCCCATATGTCCCTAACGTCCCAGACGTCTCAGATGTCCCATATGTCCCATATGTCCCTAATGTCCCAGGCGTCCTAGATGTCCCATATGTCCTTAACTTTCCAGACGTCCCAGACGTAATAGATGTCCTATATGTCCCTAACGTCCCAGACGTCCTAGATGTCCTTAATGTCCCATATGTCTCAAATGTCCCAGGCGTCCTAGATGTTTCATATGTCCTTAACGTCCCAAACGTCCTAAATGTCCCATATGTCCCTAACGTCCCAGACGTCCCAGCTGTCTCGTATGTCCCTAACGTCCCAGACATGCCAGACGTCTAAGGTGTTTCATATGTCCCTAACGACCCAGACTTCCTAGATGTCCTATATGTCCCTAACGTCCCAGACGTCTTAGATGTCCCATATGTCCCTAACGTCCCAGACGTCCTAAATGTCCCATATGTCCTTAACGTCCCAGACGTCCTAATTGTCTCATATTTCTTATTTGTCCCTAATGTTTCAGGCGTCCTAGATGTTCCATATGTCCCTAACGTCCCAGACGTCCTAAATGTTCCATATGTCCCTAATGTCCCAGGCGTTCTAAATGTCCCATATGTCCTCAACGTCCCAGACGTCCCAGACGTCCTAGATGTCCCATATGTCCTTAACGTTCCAGACGTCCCAGATGTCCCATATGTCCCTAACGTCCCAGACGTCTCAGATGTCCCAAATGTTCCATATGTCCCTAATGTCCCAGGCGTCCCAGATGTCCCATATGTCCCATACGTCCCTAATGTCCCAGGCGTCCTAAATGTCTTATATGTCCTTAACGTCCCAGACGTCCCAGACGTCCTAGATGATCCATATGTTCTTAACGTCCCAGACGTCTTAGATGTTTCATATGTCCCTAACGTCCCAGACGTCCCAGATGTCCTATATGTTCCATATGTCCCTAATGTCCCATGCGTCCTAAATGTCCCATATGCCTCTAACGTCCCAGACGTCCCAGCTGTCCCGTATGTCCCTAACGTCCCAGACGTCCCAGACGTCCTAAATGTCCCATATGTCCCTAACGTCTTAGACGTCCCAGCTGCCCCGTATGTCTCTAACGTCCCAGACGTCCCAGACGTCTTAGATGTCCCATACGTTCCTAACGTCCCAGACGTCCTAGATGTCCTGTATGTCTCTAACATCTTAAACGTCCCAAACGTCCCAGATGTCCCATATGTCCCTAATGTTCCAGGCATCCCAGATGTCCCATACGTCCCATATGTCCCTACTGTTCCAGGCTTTCTAAATGTTCCATATGTCCCTAACGTCCCAGACGTCCTAAATGTCCCATATGTCCCTAACGTCTTAGACGTCCTAGCTGTCCCGTATGTCCCTAACGTCCCAGACATCCCAGATGTCCCATATGTTCCATATGTCCCTAATGTCCCATGCGTCCTAAATGTCCCATATGCCTCTAACGTCCCAGACGTCCCAGCTGTCCCATATGTCCCTAACGTCTTAGACGTCCCAGCTGCCCCGTATGTCCCTAACGTCCCAGACGTCCCAGACGTCTTAGATGTCCCATACGTTCCTAACGTCCCAGACGTCCTAGATGTCCTGTATGTCCCTAACGTCTTAAGTCCCAGATGTCCCATATGTCCCTAATGTTCCAGGCATCCCAGATGTCCCATACGTCCCATATGTCCCTACTGTTCCAGGCTTTCTAAATGTTCCATATGTCCCTAACGTCCCAGACGTCCTAAATGTCCCATATGTCCCTAACGGCTTAGACGTCCTAGCTGTCCCGTATGTCCCTAACGTCCCAGACATCCCAGACGGCCTAGATGTCCCATATGTCCCTAATTTCCCAAGCTTTCTAAATGTTCCATATGTCCCTAACGTCCCAGACGTCCTAAATGTCCCATATGTCCCTTACGTCCCAGACGTTCCAGACGTCCTAGATGTCCCATATGTCCCATATGTCTCTAATGTCCCAGGCGTCCTAAATGTTTTATATGTCCCTAACGTCACAGACGTCCTAAATGTCCCATATGTCCCTAACGTGCGAGTCGTCCCTGCTGTCCCGTATGTCCCTAACGTCCCAGACGTCACAAGCGTTTTAGATGTCCCATATGTCCCTAACGTCCCAGACGTCCCAGATGTCCCACATGTCCCTAACGTTCCAGACGTCTCAGATGTCCCATATGTCCCATATGTCCCATATGTCCCTAATGTCCCCGGCGTCCTAAATGTCCCATATGTCCTTAACGTCCCAGACGTCCCATACGTCCTAGATATCCCATATGTCCCTAACGTCCCAGACGTCCCAGATGTCCCATATGTCCCTAATGTCCCAGGCGTCCTAGATGTTCCATATGTCCCTAACGTCCCAGACTTCCTAAATGTCCTGTATGTCCCTAACGTCCCAGAAGTCCCAGCTGTCCCGTATGTCCCTAACGTCCCAGACGTCCCAGACGTCCTAGATGTCTCATATGTCCCTAAAGACCCAGACGTCCTAGATGTCCTATATGTCCCTAACGTCCCAAACTTCCCAGACGTCCCAGATGTCCCATATGTCCCATATGTCCCTAATGTCCCAGGCGTCCCAGCTGTCCCATATGTCACATATGTCCCTAATGTCCCAGGCGTTCTAAATGTCCCATATGTCCTTAACGTCCCAGACGTCCCAGACGTCCTAGACGTCCTATATGTCCTTAACGTCCCACACGTCCCAGATGTCCTATATGTCCCTAACGTCCCAGACGTCCCAGATGTCCTTAATGTCCCATATGTCTCGAATGTCCCAGGCGTCCTAGACGTTTCATATGTCCCTAACGTCCCAGACGTCCTAAATGTCTCATATGTCAATAACGTCCCAGACGTCCCAGCTGTCCCGTATGTCCCTAACGTCCCAGACGTCCCAGACGTCCTAGATGTTTCATATGACCCTAACGTCCCAGACGTCCTAGATGTCCTATATGTCCCTAACGTCCCAGACGTCCAAGATGTTTCATATGTCCCTAACGTCCCAGACGTCCTAGATGTCTTATATATCTCTAACTTCCCAGATGTCCTAAATGTCCCATATGTTCCTAACGTCCCAGACGTCCTAGATGTCCCATATGTCCTTAACGTCCCAGACGTCCCAGATGTCTCATATGTCCCATTTGTCCCTAGTGTCCCAGGCGTCCTAAATGTCCCATATGTCCCTAACGTCCCAGACGTCCCAGCTGTCCCGAATGCCCCTAACGTCCCAGACGTCCCAGACGTCCTAGATGTTTCATATGTCCCTAACGTCCCAGACGTCCCAGCTGTCCCGTATGTCCCTAACGTCCCAGACGTCCTAAATGTCCCATATGTCCCTAACGTCCCAGACGTCCTAGCTGTCCCGTATGTCCCTAACGTCCCAGCCGTCCCAGATGTCCCATATGCCCCTAACGTCCCAGACGTTCCAGATGTCCCATATGTCCCATATGTCCCATATGTCCCAGGCGTCCCAGATGTCCCATATGTTCCATATGTCCCTAATGTCCCAGGCGTCCTAAATGTCCCATATGTTCTTAACGTCCCAGACGACCAAGACGTCCTAGATGTCCCATATGTCTCTAACGTCTCAGACGTCCCAAATGTCCCATATGTACCTAACGTCCCAGACGACCAAGACGTCCTAGATGTCCCATATGTCAATAACGTCCCAGACGTCCCAGCTGTCCCGTATGTCCCTAACGTCCCAGACGTCCCAGACGTCCTAGATGTTTCATATGACCCTAACGTACCAGACGTCCTAGATGTCCTATATGTCCCTAACGTCCCAGACGTCCAAGATGTTTCATATGTCCCTAACGTCCCAGACGTCTTAGATGTCCTATATATCTCTAACTTTTCAGATGTCCTAGATGTCCCATATGTCCCTAACGTCCCAGACGTCCTAGATGTTTCATATGACCCTAACGTCCCAGACGTCTTAGATGTCCTATATATCTCTAACTTTTCAGATGTCCTAGATGTCCCATATGTTCCTAACGTCCCAGACGTCCTAGATGTCCCATAGGTATGTCCTTAACGTCCCAGACGTCCCAGATGTCTCATATGTCCCGTTTGTCCCTAGCGTCCCAGGCGTCCTAAATGTTCCATATGTCCCTAACGTCCCAGACGTCCTAAATGTCCCATATGTCCCTAATGTCCCAGGCGTCCCAGACGTCCCAGACGTCCTAGATGTTTCATATGTCCCTAACGTCCCAGACGTCCCAGCTGTCCCGTATGTCCCTAACGTCCCAGACGTCCTAAATGTCCCATATGTCCCTAACGTCCCAGACGTCCCAGCTGTCCCGAATGCCCCTAACGTCCCAGACGTCCCAGACGTCCTAGATGTTTCATATGTCCCTAACGTCCCAGACGTCCCAGCTGTCCCGTATGTCCCTAACGTCCCAGACGTCCTAAATGTCCCATATGTCCCTAACATCCCAGACGTCCTAGCTGTCCCGTATGTCCCTAACGTCCCAGACGTCCTAAATGTCCCATATGTCCCTAACGTCCCAGACGTCCTAGCTGTCCCGTATGTCCCTAACGTCCCAGCCGTCCCAGATGTCCCATATGCCCCTAACGTCCCAGACGTCCCAGATGTCCCATATGTCCCATATGTAACATATGTCCCAGGCGTCCCAGATGTCCCATATGTCCCATATGTCCCTAATGTCCCAGGGGTCCTAAATGTCCCATATGTTCTTAACGTCCCAGACGACCAAGACGTCCTAGATGTCCCATATGTCTCTAACGTCTCAGACGTCCCAAATGTCCCATATGTAACTAACGTCCCAGACGTCCCAGATGTCCCATATGTTCCATATGTCCCTAATGTCTAAGACGTCCTAGATGTTCCATATGTTCCTAACGTCCCAAACGTCCTAAATTTCCCATATTTTCTTAACGTCCCAGACGTCCCAGCTGTCCCGTATGTCCCTAATGTCCCAGACATCCCAGACGTCCTAGATGTTCCATATGTCCCGAACGTCTCAGACGTCCTAGATGTCCCAGACGTCCCAGATGTTAAATATGTCCCTAACGTCCTAGATGTCGTAGATGTTCCATATGTCCTATATGTCCCTAATGTCCCAGACGTCCCAGATGTCCCACATGTTTCTAACGTCCGAGCCGTCCCAGATGTCCCATATGCCCTTAACGTCCCAGACGTCCCAGATTTCCCATATGTCCCATATGTCCCATATGTCCCAGGCGTCCCAGATGTCCCATATGTCCCATATGTCCCTAATGTCCCAGGCGTCCTAAATGTCCCATATGTCCTTAACGTCCCAGACGTCCCAGCTGTCCCGTATGTCCCTAACGTCCCAGACAACCCAGACGTCCTAGATGTTCGATATGTCCCGAACGTCTCAGACGTCCTAGATGTCCTATATGTCCCTAACGTCACATACGTTCCAGATGTCCCATATGTTTTATATGTCCCTAATGTCCCGGGCGTCCCAGATGTCCCATATGTCTCATATGTCCTTAATGTCCCAGGCGTCCTAAATGTCCTAGTTGTCCTTAACGTCTCAGACGTCCCAAACGTCTTAGATGTCCCATATGTCCTTAACTTCCCAGACGTCCCAGATGTCCCATATGTCCCATATGTTCCTAATGTCCCAGGCGTCCTAAAAGTCCCATATGTCCTCAACGTCCCAGACGTCCCATACGTACTAGATGTCCCATATATCCTTAACGTCCCAGACGTCCCAGATGTCCCATATGTCCCTAACGTCCCAGACGTCCCAGATGTCCCATATGTCCCATATGTCCCTAATGTTCCAGGAGTCCTAAATGTCCCATATGTCCTTAACGTCCCAGACGTCCCAAATGTCCCATATGTCTCTAACGTCCTAGATGTCCCATATGTTCCATATGTCCCTAACGTCCCACCCAGATGTCTCATATGTCCCATATGTCTCTAATGTCCCAGGCGTCGTAGATGTTCCATATGTCCCTAACGTCCCAGACGTCCCAGCTGACCCGTATGTCCCTAACGTCCCAGACGTCCCACACGTCCTAGATGTCCCATATGTCCCTAACGTCCCAGATGTCTTAGATGTCCTATATGTCCCTAACGTCCCAGCCGTCCCAGATGTCCCATATGTCCCAAATGTCCCTAATGTCCCAGGATTCCCATATGTCCCATATGTCCCTAATGTCCCAGGCGTCCTAAATGTCCCATGTGTCGTTAACGTCCCAGACGGCCCAGACGTCCTAGATTTCCCATATGTCCTTAACGTCCCGGACGTCCCAGATGTCCCATATGTCCCTAACGTCTTAGACGTCCCAGATGTCCCATATGTCCCTAATGTCCCAGGCGTCCCATATGTCCCTAATGTTTCAGCCGTGCTAAATGTCCCATATGTCCTTACCGTTCCAGACGTCCCAGACGTCCTAGATGTCTCATATATCCTAAACGTCCCAGACGTCCCATATGTCCCATATGTCCCTAACGTCCCAGACGTCCCAGATGTCCCATATGTCCCACATGTTCCTAATGTCCTAGCCGTCCCAGATGTCCCATATGTTCCTAACGTCTTACACGTCCCAGATGTCCCATATGTCCCTAACGTCCCAGACGTCCCAGATGTCCCATATGTCCCATATGTCCCTAATGTCCCAGGCGTACTAAATGTCCCATATGTCCCTAACGTCCCAGGCTTCCTAAATGTTCCATATGTCCCTAACGTCCCAGACGTCCTAAATGTACCATATGTCCCTAACGTCCCAGACGTCCCAACTGTCCCGTATGTCCCTAACGTCCTAGCCGTCCTAAATGTCCCATATGTCCCTAACGTCCCAGACGTCCCAGATATCCCATATGCCCCTAACGTCCCAGACGTCCCAGATGTCCCATATGTCCCTAACGTCCCAGACGTCCCAGATGTCCCATATGTCCCATATGTTCCTAATGTCCCAGGCGTACTAAATGTCCCATATGTCCCTAACGTCCCAGGCTTCCTAAATGTTCCATATGTCCCTAACGTCCCAGACGTCCTAAATGTACCATATGTCCCTAACGTCCCAGACGTCCCAACTGTCCCGTATGTCCCTAACGTCCTAGCCGTCCTAAATGTCCCATATGTCCCTAACGTCCCAGACGTCCCAGATATCCCATATGCCCCTAACGTCCCAGACGTCCCATATGTCTTTAATGTCCAGGCGTCCTAAATGTCCCATATGTCCTTAACGTACCAGACGTCCAAGACGTCCTAGATGTCCCATATGTCTCTAATGTCCAAGACGTCCCAGATGTCGCATATGTCCCATATGTCCCTAATGTCTAAGACGTCCTAGATGTCCTACATGTCTTTAACGTCACAGACGTCCCAGATGTCCCATATGTCCCTAATGTCCAAGACGTCCCAGATGTCCCATATGTCCCTAATGTCCAGGCGTCCTAAATGTCCCATATGTACTTAACGTCCCAGACGTCCAAGACGTTCTACATGTCCCATATGTCTCTAATGGCCAAGACGTCCCAGATGTCCCATATGTCCCATATGTCCCTAATGTCTAAGACGTCCTAGATGTTCCATATGTCCCTAACGTCCCAGACGTCCCAGATATCCCATATGCCCCTAACGTCCCAGACGTCCCAGATGTCCCATATGTCCCATATGTCTGATACGTTTCAGGCGTCCCAGATGTCCCATATGTCCCATATGTCCCATATGTCCCTAATGTCCCAGGCTTCCTAAATGTTCCATATGTCCCAAACGTCCCAGACGTCCTACATATCCCATATGTCCCTAACGTCCCAGACGTCCCAGATGTCCTAGATGTCCCATATGTCCCTAACGTCCCAGACGTCCCAGATATCCCATATGCCCCTAACGTCCCAGACGTCCCAGATGTCCCATATGTCCCATATGTCTGATACGTCCCAGGCATCCCAGATGTCCCATATGTCCCATATGTCCCTAATGTCCCAGGCTTCCTAAATGTTCCATATGTCCCAAACGTCCCAGACGTCCTACATATCCCATATGTCCCTAACGTCCCAGACGTCCCAGGCGTCCTAGATGTCCCAGATGTCCCATATGTCCCATATGTCATTAATGTCTAAGACGTCCTAGATGTCCCATATGTCCCTAACGTCCCAGACGTCCCAGATATCCCATATGCCCCTAACGTCCCAGACGTCCCAGATGTCCCATATGTCCCATATGTCTGATACGTCCCAGGCGTCCCAGATGTCCTATATGTCCCATATGTCCCTAATGTCCCAGGCTTCCTAAATGTTCCATATGTCCCAAACGTCCCAGACGTCCTACATAGCCCATATGTCCCTAACGTCCCAGACGTCCCAGATGTCCTAGATGTCCCATATGTCCCTAACGTCCCAGACGTCCCAGATATGCCATATGCCCCTAACGTCCCAGACGTTCCAGATGTCCCATATGTCCCATATGTCCCATATGTCTGACACGTCCCAGGCATCCCAGACGTCCCAGATGTCCCATATGTCCCATATGTCTGATACGTCCCAGGCATCCCAGATGTCCCATATGTCCCATATGTCCCTAATGTCCCAGGCGTCCTAAATGTTTCATATGTCCCTAACGTTCCAGACGTCCTAAAGATCCCATATGTCCCTAACGTCCCAGACGTCCCTGTTGTCCCGTATGTCTCTAACGTCCCAGACGTTTCAGGCGTCCTAGATGTCCCATATGTCCCTAACGTCCCAGACGTCCCAGATGTCCCATATGTCCCTAACGTCCCAGACGTCACAGATGTCCCATATGTCCAATATGTCTCTAATGTCCCAGGCGTCCCAGATGTCCCATATGTTCCATATATCCCTAATGTCCCAGGCGTCCTAAATGTCCCATATGTCCTTAACGTCCCAGACGTCCCGTAAGTCCTAGATGTCCCATATGTCCCTAACGTCCCAGACGTCCCAGATGTCCCATATGTCCCTAATGTCCCAGGCGTCCTAGATGTTCCATATGTCCCTAACGTCCCAGACATCCTAAATTTCCTGTATGTCCCTAACGTCCCAGACGTCCCATCTGTCCCGTATGTCCCTAACGTCCCAGACGTCCCAGACGTCCTAGATGTCCCATATGTCACAAATGTCCGAGGCGCCCTAGATGTTCCATATGTCCCTAACGTCCCAGACATCCTAAATGTCCTGTATGTCCCTAACGTCCCAGACGTCCCAGCTGTCCCGTATGTCCATAACGTCCCAGACGTCCTAGATGTCCCATATTTCTCTAACATCCCAGACGTCCTAGATGTCCTCTACGTCCCTAACTTCCCAGACATCCCAGATGTTTCAAATGTCCCTAACGTCCCAACCGTCCTAGATGTCCTATATGTCCCTAACGTCCCAGGCGTCCTAGATGTCCCATATGTCCCTAACTTCCCAGACGTCCCAAACGTCCTAGATGCCCCATGTTTCTCTAACATCCCAGACGTCTTAGATGTGCTATACGTCCATAACGACCCAGACGTCCCGGATGTCCCATATGTCCCTAACGTCTCAACCGTCCTAGATGTCCTATATGTCCCTAATGACCCAACCGTCCTAGGTGTCCTATATGTCCCTAACGTCCCAGACGTCCCAGATGTCCCATACGTCCCTAACGTCTTAGACGTCCTAGATGTCCCATATGTTCCTAACGTCCCAGACGTCCCAGATGTCCCATATGTCATATATGTCCCTAACGTCCCAAATGTCCTGGATGTCACACAAGTCCCTAACGTCCCAGACCGCCTAGATGTCCTGTATGTCTTTAACGTCCCAGACGTCTCAGACGTTCTAGATGTCCCATATGTCCCTAACGTCCCAGACGTCCTAGATGTCCCATAAGTCCCTAACGTCCCAGACGTCCCAGTCATCTCTAATGTCCCATACGTGACAAACGTCATAGATGTTTCATATGTACCTAACGTCCTAGACGCTCTAGATTTCCCATATATCCCTAACGTCCCAGACGTCCCAGATGTCCCATATGTCCCATATGTCCCTAACGTCCCAGATGTTTTAGATGTCACACATGTCATTAACGTCCCAGACGGCCTAGAGGTCCCATATGTCCTTAACGTCCCAGACGTCCCAGATGTGTCATATGTCCCTAACGTCCCAGACGTCCCAGATGTCCTTAATGTCCCATATGTCTCGAATGTCCCAGGCGTCCTACATGTTTCATATGTCCCTAACGTCCCAGACGTCCTAAATGGCCCATATGTCCCTAACGTCCCAGACGTCCCAGCTGTCCCGTATGTCCCTAACGTCCCAGACGTCCCAAACGTCCTAGATGTTTCATATGTTCCTAACGTCCCAGACATCCTAGATGTCCTATATGTCCCTAACGTCCCAGACGTCCTAGATGTTTCATATGTCCCTAACGTCCCAGACGTCCTAAATGTCCTATATGTCCCTACCGTCCCAGACGTCCTAGATGTCCTATATGTCCCTAACGTCCCAGACGTCCCAGACGTCCCAGATGTCCCATATGTCCAATATGTCCCTAATGTCTCAGGCGTCCCAGCTGTCCCATATGTCCCATATGTCCCTAATGTCCCATGCGTTCTAAACGTCCCATATGTCCTTAACTTTCCAGACGTCCCAGACGTCCTAGATGTCCTATATGTCCTTAACGTCCCAGACGTCCCAGATGTCCCATATGTCCCTAACGTCCCAAAGGTCCCAGATGTCCTTAATGTCCCATATGTCTCAAATGTCCCAGGCGTCCTAGATGTTTCATATGTCCCTAACGTCCCAGACGTCCTAAATGTCCCATATATCCCTAACGTCCCAGACATGCCAGACGTCTAAGATGTTTCATATGTCCCTAACGACCCAGACGTCCTAGATGTCCTATATGTACCTAACGTCCCAGACGTCTTAGATGTCCCATATGTCCCTAACGTCCCAGACGTCCTAGATGTCCCTTATGTCCTTAACGTCCCAGACGTCCTAAATGTCTCATATGTCCTATTTGTCCCTAATGTCCCAGGCGTCCTAGATGTTCCATATGTCCCTAACGTCCCAGACGTCCTAAATGTTCCATATGTCCCTAATGTCCCAGGCGTTCTAAATGTCCCATATGTCCTCAACGTCCCAGACGTCCCAGACGTCCTAGATGTCCCATATGTCCTTAACGTTCCAGACGTCCCAGATGTCCCATATGTCCCTAACGTCCCAGACGTCTCAGATGTCCCAGATGTCCCATATGTCCCATATGTCCCTAATGTCCCAGGCGTCCTAAATGTCTCATATGTCCTTAACGTCCCAGACGTCCCAGACGTCCTAGATGTCCCATATAATAATAATAATAATAATAATTTTATTCGTTTCCACAATTACATAACAATATAACATAAATATATATATATATATAAGAAAATTGTTTGGGGAAACCTCAGGGACCCAAATCAGTTACTGCAGCGCAGTAGCTGTTCTTCCATTGGACCCCTGTATATTAGAAAATACACATTTTTTCGCATTACGACATAAAAAAACAACACATGCAAAACTACAGGATAATTTATTGCTTTCTTCCATCTCATGTATTTTGATAAATTTAAACGATTAAAAGAAGACGAGCTATACAGTTTGCATATTCAGCAAAACTTCTCGAAATTTATTTTTGAATTGTTTTACAGAATAATTTTTTAAGAAATGTGGGATGAGAGTGTAGATCTTGTAAATATTATAAGAAAATGATCCTTCATATAGAGCTGTTCGATGAAGAGGCGGCGTTATCCCACCTTTGAATCGCAAATTTAAAGTATGTACATCATCCCGAAAAGATATTTTATTATATAAATAAGGAGGGCACTTTTCAGTAATTATTCTATGATAAAGACAAGCAGCACTCAGCAACCTTCTGTTTTTCATATTTAGCCATGATAAATTTGACAATTTGTGTGAAACATGATAAAATTTCCGGATTCCGTAGATAAGACGTATACATGAATTTTGAACTCGTTGAATTTTCTCAGAAGCTTCCCTAGTAAGACAAGGTCCATATAATTGAGAACAAAAATTAAAATGGCTTAAAACTAGAGTGTTGCAAAGCAATGCCTTAATTTTTGGTGAAATGTATTGTCTATGTGGATAAAGTAATTTTAAACAGGCGTATGCTTGTTTAACACATCGAGTTATGTGAGCATTATATCTAAAACTATTATCTAGAATCAAACCAAGATTTTTTGCTTCAGGCCGAATAGGTATAAGTTGGTTATTGATGCTTAAATGTACTTGAGACCTTAATTCTTCCACCCTCTGTTTATTGCCAAACATCATTATCACAGATTTTAGAGGATTTATTATCAAATGGTAATTTAAAGATGTCGTAGCAATGGCGTTTAAATCGGCTTGGACCTCGCTCAAGGCTTGCTGCCAATCGTTGTATTCAAAAGAGTGGTACAGCTGTGTATCATCAGCATACATATGCAGTGAACAAGTTTTAATTACATCACAAAGACCATGTGTATAGATTGTAAATAAAAGTGGACCTAGGATAGACCCTTGTGGAACGCCCCTAGTTACTGATCTGTATGCTGACGACTCCAACTGCAGCCTGACGCTCTGTTCCCTGCCTGTCAAATAATCTCTAAATAAAGCAACAGCACTATCTGAGAGACCAATGTTTTTTAAAATTTTTAACAAAATGTTGTGATCGATGGTATCAAAAGCTTTGCTGAAGTCTAAAAGAACTAACACAGACATTTTATTTTGATCAGTTGCTGTCATTAAATCATCAGTGACATTGAGCAGGGCGGTAGTGCAGCTGTAACCAGGTCTAAATCCAGATTGGTGTGTTGGTAAAATATTATTATCTGCCAAATAAGAACGAAATTGAAAATTTATTACTTTCTCTAAAATTTTTGACAGGACAGGGAGAATACTAATTGGCCGCAAATCCCCAAATTCCTTCGGGGCAGATATCTTCGGAATGGGCACAACTACGGCCTTTTTCCACGGCTTTGGAAAAGTACTAGTAGATAAGCAAGTATTAATGATATGAGTTATATAAGGAATAATTTTAGAACAAAAAAGTTTAACAATTTTAATATTCAAACCGTCCCAGCCATATGCGTTACTTTTAATATCATCGATAATTTTTAATACAATGTCAGTACCTACTGAGTAAAATTTAAAGTTATTTGAGCTTTGTTTGTGAACATAATAGTTATCAATATCGTTATTAACACTGTTAACACTAGTATTTATGCTACTGAGAAAATAATCGTTAATTTCCTCAGGCCGTTGTAGGTGCAGCGGTAAATCATGGCACGTATTGCGAGTTGCTATGTTTAACTTTTTCAGTTCGTTCCACATACTCTTATAATCACTATTACTTAGTTTATGCTCGAGATAAGCCTTTTTTTCTAGTTTAACAGTTTTATTAGTTAGATTACGCAGCGATTTATAGTAATTCCAATGACTTGATGATTTCGTTTTCTTAAAATTCCTATAAGCTTTGTCTCTAAGTTGCATTAACAATTTAGTGTTATCTGTTAACCATGGTGATTTTTTTTTATTGTTACATTTAATTGTTTTTACAGGAGCATGTTTATCAATAATATGCAAGATGTTGTAATTTAAATAGGCAATTTTTTGATCTATTTCGTCAATGTAGAAGATATTTTGCCATGCTACTTGTTGTACATCTGTTAAAAAAGAGTCAAGATTAAAATTTTTGAAACTTCTAATCATTTTCATAGACGGTAGATTTTGAACTGTTTTTAAAAGCAACTTACAATACACCGCATCATGGTCCGCAAACATAGGCTCACTAGTACCGCATTCCAAAACCATATCCACGTCCGAAATCATAATGTGATCCAAAAGCGACATTCCAAGCCGAGTTGGCCCAGTAATTATTTGTGTTAGACCTAAGCTCTCAAGCATCTGTTTATAATATATGGAATCAGGTGTGGTAGGTTCTAATAAATTTATATTAACATCCCCAAGGCAGACGAGGTTATCTGAAACAAAAGACAACTGAGTACATACTTGCTCAAACTCATCACAGAACAGTTTAGAATTCTGATTGGGAGGTTTATATACAGCACCAACTCCCAAAATTAATTTGTTTAACTTTATAGTTAACCATACTCCCTCGATATTAGGAGTACCTGTACTGGCAATTGAATAATTAAAATTATTTTTTAAGTAGATGCAGACACCACCTGCTCTCTCCACACGATCGCTCCGAATAAGATCATAACCAGATATACGTATGAGATCGCTACTTATGTTATTATTTAACCAAGTTTCGCTGATAGCCAATACATCAATAGCAGACTCGTCTAAAAAAATCACGAAGCATATAAAACTTAGGTACAAGAGATCTAATATTAATATGTGCTAACCGCAGTGGTTCAGCAGGCATAAGCACCAACCAATCTTGTAATTAGATAGATATGTCCTTAACGTCCCAGAAGTCTTAGATGTCTCATATGTCCCTAACGTCCCAGACGTCCCAGATGTCCCATATGTTCCATATGTCCCTAATGTCCCATGCGTCCTAAATGTCCCATATGCCCCTAACGTCCCAGACGTCCCAGCTGTCCCGTATGTCTCTAACGTTCCAGACGTCCCAGACGTCCTAAATGTCCCATATGTCCCTAACGTCTTAGACGTCCCAGCTGTCCCGTATGTCCCTAACGTCCCAGACGTCCCAGACGTCTTAGATGTCCCATACGTTCCTAACGTCCCAGACGTCCTAGATGTCCTGTATGTCCCTAACGTCTTAGACGTCCCAAACGTCCCAGATGTCCCATATGTCCCTAATGTTCCAGGCATCCCAGATGTCCCATACGTCCCATATGTCCCTAATGTTCCAGGTTTTCTAAATGTTCCATATGTCCCTAACGTCCCAGACGTCCTAAATGTCCCATATGTCCCTAACGTCCCAGACGTCCTAGCTGTCCCGTATGTCCCTAACGTCCCAGACATCCCAGACGGCCTAGATGTCCCATATATCCCTAATGTCCCAGGCTTTCTAAATGTTCCATATGTCCCTAACGTCCCAGACGTTCCAGACGTCCTAGATGTCCCATATGTCCCTAACGTCTCAGACGTCCTAGATGTATTATATGTTTCTAACGTCACTGATAACCCATATGTCCCATATGTCTCTAATGTCCCAGGCGTTCTAAATGTTTCATATGTCCCTAACGTCCCAGACGTCCTAAATGTCCCATATGTCCCTAACGTGCGAGTCGTCCCTGCTGTTCCGTATGTCCCTAACGTCCCAGACGTCCTAAGCGTTTTAGATGTCCCATATGTCCCTAACGTCCCAGACGTCCCAGATGTCCCATATGTCCCTAACGTCCCAGACGTCTCAGATGTCCCATATGTCCCATATGTCCCATATGTCCCTAATGTCCCCGGCGTCCTAAATGTCCCATATGTCCTTAACGTCCCAGACGTCCCATACGTCCTAGATATCCCATATGTCCCTAACGTCCCAGGCGTCCTAGATGTTCCATATGTCCCTAACGTCCCAGACATCCTAAATGTCCTGTATGTCCCTAACGTCCCAAACGTCTCAGCTGTCCCGTATGTCCCCAACGTCCCAGACGTCCCAGACGTCCTAGATGCCTCATATGTCCCTAACGACCCAGACGTCCTAGATGTCCTATATGTCCCTAACGTCCCAGACGTCCCAGACGTCCCAGATGTCCCATATGTCCCATATGTCCCCAATGTCCCAGGCGTCCCAGCTGTCCCATATGTCCCATATGTCCCTAATGTCCCAGGCGTTCTAAATGTCCCATATGTCCTTAACGTCCCAGACGTCCCAAACGTCCTAGATGTCCTATATGTCCTTAACTTCCCAGACGTCCCAGATGTCCCATATGTCCCTAACGTCCCAGACGTCCTAGATGTCCTTAATGTCCCTTATGTCTCGAATGTCCCAAACGTCCTAGATGTCTCATATGTCCCTAACGTCCCAGACGTCCTAAATGTCTCATATGTCAATAACGTCCCAGACGTCCCAGCTGTCCCGTATGTCCCTAACGTCCCAGACGTCCCAGACGTCCTAGATGTTTCATATGTCCCTAACGTCCCAGACGTCCTAGATGTCCTATATGTCCCTAACGTCCCAGACGTCCAAGATGTTTCATATGTCCCTAACGTTCCAGACGTCCTAGATGTCCTATATGTCCCTAACTTCCCAGACGTCCTAGATGTCCCATATGTTCCTAACGTCCCAGACGTCCTAGATGTCCCATATGTCCTTAACGTCCCAGACGTCCCAGATGTCTCATATGTCCCATTTGTCCCTAATGTCCCAGGCGTCCTAGATGTTCCATATGTCCCTAACGTCCCAGACGTCCTAAATGTCCCATATGTCGCTAATGTCCCAGGCGTCCCAGACTTCCCAGACGTCCTAGATGTTTCATATGTCCCTAACGTCCCAGACGTCCCAGATGTCCCGTATTCCCCTAACGTCCCAGACGTCTCAGACGTCCTAGATGTTTCATATGTCCCTAACGTCCCAGACGTCCAAGCTGTCCCGTATGTCCCTAACGTCCCTGACGTTCTAAATGTCCCATATGTCCCTAACGTCCCAGACGTCCTAGCTGTCCCGTATGTCCCTAACGTCCCAGACGTCCTAAATGTCCCATATGTCCCTAACGTCCCAGACGTCCTAGCTGTCCCGTATGTCCCTAACGTCCCAGCCGTCCCAGATGTCCCATATGCCCCTAACGTCCCAGACGTCCCAGATGTCCCATATGTCCCATATGTCCCATATGTCCCAGGCGTCCCAGATGTCCCTTATGTCCCATATGTCCCTAATGTCCCAGGCGTCCTAAATGTCCCATATGTTCTTAACGTCCCAGACGACCAAGACGTCCTATATGTCCCATATGTCTCTAACGTCCCAGACGACCCAAATGTCCCATATGTACCTAACGTCCCAGACGTCCCAGATGTCCCGTATGTTCCATATGTCCCTAATGTCTAAGACGTCCTAGATGTTCCATATGTTCCTAACGTCCCAGACGTCCCAGACGTCCCAGATGTCCCATATGTCCAATATGTCCCTAATGTCCCAGGCGTTCTAAACGTCCCATATGTCCTTAACTTCCCAGACGTCCCAGACGTCCTAGATGTCCTATATGTCCCTAACGTCCCAGACGTCCCAGGCGTACCAGATGTCCCATATGTCCAATATGTCCCTAATGTCTCAGGCGCCCCAGCTGTCCCATATGTCCCATATGTCCCTAATGTCCCAGGCGTTCTAAACGTCCCATATGTCCTTAACTTCCCAGACGTCCCAGACGTCCTAGATGTCCTATATGTCCTTAACGTCCCAAACGTCCCAGATGTCCCATATGTCCCTAACGTCCCAAAGGTCCCAGATGTCCTTAATGTCCCATATGTCTCAAATGTCCCAGGCGTCCTAGATGTTTCATATGTCCCTAACGTCCCAGACGTCCTAAATGTCCCATATGTCCCTAACGTCCCAGACATGCCAGACGTTTAAGATGTTTCATATGTCCCTAACGACCCAGACGTCCTAGATGTCCTATATGTCCCTAACGTCCCAGACGTCTTAGATGTCCCATATGTCCCTAACGTCCCAGACGTCCTAGATGTCCCATATGTCCTTAACGTCCCAGACGTCCTAAATGTCTCATATGTCCTTTTTGTCCCTAATGTCCCAGGCGTCCTAGATGTTCCATATGTCCCTAACGTCCCAGACGTCCTAAATGTTCCATATGTCCCTAATGTCCCAGGCGTTCTAAATGTCCCATATGTCCTCAACGTCCCAGACGTCCCAGACGTCCTAGATGTCCCATATGTCCTTAACGTTCCAGACGTCCCAGATGTCCCATATGTCCCTAACGTCCCAGACGTCTCAGATGTCCCATATGTCCCATATGTCCCTAATGTCCCAGGCGTCCCAGATGTCCCATATGTCCCATATGTCCCTAATGTCCCATATGTCCCTAATGTCCCAGGCGTCCTAAATGTCTCATATGTCCTTAACGTCCCAGACGTCCTAGATGTCCCATATGTCCTTAACGTCCCAGAAGTCTTAGATGTCTCATATGTCCCTAACGTCCCAGACGTCCCAGATGTCCCATATGTTCCATATGTCCCTAATGTCCCATGCGTCCTAAATGTCCCATATGCCCCTAACGTCCCAGACGTCCCAGCTGTCCCGTATGTCTCTAACGTTCCAGACGTCCCAGACGTCCTAAATGTCCCATATGTCCCTAACGTCTTAGACGTCCCAGCTGTCCCGTATGTCCCTAACGTCCCAGACGTCCCAGACGTCTTAGATGTCCCATACGTTCCTAACGTCCCAGACGTCCTAGATGTCCTGTATGTCCCTAACGTCTTAGACGTCCCAAACGTCCCAGATGTCCCATATGTCCCTAATGTTCCAGGCATCCCAGATGTCCCATACGTCCCATATGTCCCTAATGTTCCAGGTTTTCTAAATGTTCCAAATGTCCCTAACGTCCCAGACGTCCTAAATGTCCCATATGTCCCTAACGTCCCAGACGTCCTAGCTGTCCCGTATGTCCCTAACGTCCCAGACATCCCAGACGGCCTAGATGTCCCATATATCCCTAATGTCCCAGGCTTTCTAAATGTTCCATATGTCCCTAACGTCCCAGACGTCCTAAATGTCCCATATGTCCCTAACGTCCCAGACGTTCCAGACGTCCTAGATGTCCCGTATGTCCCTAACGTCCCAGACATCCCAGACGGCCTAGATGTCCCATATATCCCTAATGTCCCAGGCTTTCTAAATGTTCCATATGTCCCTAACGTCTCAGACGTCCTAGATGTATTTCATGTTTCTAACGTCCCTGATGTCCTATATGTCCCATATGTCTCTAATGTCCCAGGCGTCCTAAATGTTTCATATGTCCCTAACGTCCCAGACGTCCTAAATGTCCCATATGTCCCTAACGTGCGAGTCGTCCCTGCTGTTCCGTATGTCCCTAACGTCCCAGACGTCCCAAGCGTTTTAGATGTCCCATATGTCCCTAACGTCAGACGTCCCAGTGGTCCCATATGTCCCTAACGTCCCAGACGTCCTAAATGTCTCATATGTCAATAACGTCCCAGACGTCCCAGCTCTCCCGAATGTCTCTAACGTCCCAGACGTCCCAGACGTCCTAGATGTTTCATATGACCCTAACGTCCCAGACGTCCTAGATGTCCTATATGTCCCTAACGTCCCAGACGTCCAAGATGTTTCATATGTCCCTAACGTCCCAGATGTCTTAGATGTCCTATATGTCCCTAACGTCCCAGCCGTCCCAGATGTCCCATATGTCCCAAATGTCCCTAATGTCCCAGGATTCCCATATGTCCAATATGTCCCTAATGTCCCAGGCGTCCTAAATGTCCCATATGTCGTTAACGTCCCGGACGTCCCAGATGTCCCATATGTCCCTAACGTCTTAGACGTCCCAGATGTCCCATATGTCCCTAATGTCCCAGGCGTCCCATATGTCCCATATGTCCCAAATGTCCCTAATGTCCCAGGATTCCCATATGTCCCATATGTCCCTAATGTCCCAGACGTCCTAGATTTCCCATATGTCCTTAACGTCCCGGACGTCCCAGATGTCCCATATGTCCCTAACGTCTTAGACGTCCCAGATGTCCCATATGTCCCTAATGTCCCAGGCGTCCCATATGTCCCATATGTCCCTAATGTTTCAGCTGTGCTAAATGTCCCATATGTCCTTACCGTTCCAGACGCCCCAGACGTCCTAGATGTCTCATATATCCTAAACGTCCCAGACGTCCCATATGTCCCATATGTCCCTAACGTCCCAGACGTCCCAGATGTCCCATATGTCCCATATGTTCCTAATGTCCTAGGCGTCCTAGATGTCCCATATGTCCTTAACGTCCCAGACGTCCCAGATGTCCCATATGTTCCTAACGTCTTACACGTCCCAGATGTCCCATATGTCCCTAACGTCGCAGACGTCCCAGATGTCCCATATGTCCCATATGTTCCTAATGTCCAGGCGTCCTAAATGTCCCATATGTCCCTAACGTCCCAGGCTTCCTAAATGTTCCATATGTCCCTAACGTCCCAGACGTCCTAAATGTACCATATGTCCCTAACGTCCCAGACGTCCCAACTGTCCCGTACGTCCCTAACGTCCCAGCCGTCCTAAATGTCCCATATGTCCCTAACGTCCCAGACGTCCCAGATATCCCATATGCCCCTAACGTCCCAGACGTCCCAGATGTCCCGTATGTCCCATATGTCTGATACGTCCCAGGCGTCCCAGATGTCCCATATGTCCCATATGTCCCTAATGTCCAGGCGTCCTAAATGTCCCATATGTCCTTAACGTACCAGACGTCCAAGACGTCCTAGATGTCCCATATGTCTCTAATGTCCAAGACGTCCCAGATGTCGCATATGTCCCATATGTCCCTAATGTCTAAGACGTCCTAGATGTCCTACATGTCTTTAACGTCACAGACGTCCCAGATGTCCCATACGTCCCTAATGTCCAAGACGTCCCAGATGTCCCATATGTCCTTAATGTCCAGGCGTCCTAAATGTCCCATATGTACTTAACGTCCCAGACGTCCAAGACGTTCTACATGTCCCATATGTCTCTAATGTCTAAGACGTCCCAGATGTCCCATATGTCCCATATGTCCCTAATGTCTAAGACGTCCTAGATGTCCCATATGTCCCTAACGTCCCAAACGTCCCAGATATCCCATATGCCCCTAACGTCCCAGACGTCCCAGATGTCCCATATGTCCCATATGTCTGATACGTCCCAGGCGTCCCAGATGTCCCATATGTCCCATATGTCCCTAATGTCCCAGGCTTCCTAAATGTTCCATATGTCCCAAACGTCCCAGACGTCCTACATATCCCATATGTCCCTAACGTCCCAGACGTCCCAGATGTCCTAGATGTCCCATATGTCCCTAACGTCCAAGACGTCCCAGATATCCCATATGTCCCATATGCCCCTAACGTCCCAGACGTCCAAGCTGTCCCGTATGTCTCTAACGTTCCAAACGTCCCAGACGTCCTAAATGTCCCATATGTCCCTAACGTCTTAGACGTCCCAGCTGTCCCGTATGTCCCTAACGTCCCAGACGTCCCAGACGTCTTAGATGTCCCATACGTTCCTAACGTCCCAGACGTCCTAGATGTCCTGTATGTCCCTAACGTCTTAGACGTCCCAAACGTCCCAGATGTCCCATATGTCCCTAATGTTCCAGGCATCCCAGATGTCCCAGACGTCCCAGATGTCCCACATGTCCCATATGTCCCTAATGTCCCAGGCGTCCTAAATGTCCTATTTATACTTAACGTCTCAGACGTCCCAAACGTTTTAGATGTCTCATATGTCCTTAACGTCCCAGACGTTCCAGATGTCCCATATGTCTCATATGTCCCTAACGTCCCAGACGTCCTAGATGTCCTATATGTCCCTAACGTCCCAGACGTCCCAGACGTCCCAGATGTCCCATATGTCCCATATGTCCTTAACGTCCCAGACGTCCCAGATGTTTCATATGTCCCATATGTCCCCAATGTCCCAGACTTCCTAAATGTTCCATATGTCCCTAACGTCCCAGACGTCCTAAATGTCCCAAATGTCCCTAACGTCTCAGACGTCCCAGCTGTCGTGTATGTCTCTAACGTCCCAGACATCCCAGACGGCCTAGATGTCCCGTATGTCCCTAACGTCCCAGACGTCCCAGATGTCCCATACGTCCCATATGTTCCTAATGTCCCAGGCTTTCTAAATGTTCTATATGTCCCTAACGTCCCAGACGTTTTAAATGTCCCATATGTCCCTAACGTCCCAGACGGCACAGATGTCCGTATGTCCCTAACGTCCCAGACGTTTTAAATGTCCCATATGTCCCTAACGTCCCAGACGTCCCAGCTGTCCCGTATGTCCCTAACGTCCCAAACATCCCAGACGTCCAAAATGTTAAATATGTCCCTAACGTTACAGATGTCCCAGATGTCCCATATGTCCTATATGTCCCTAATGTCCCAGACGTCCCAGATGCCCCATATGTCCCTAACGTCACAAACGTCCCAGATGTCCCATATGCCCCTAACGTCCCAGACGTCCCAGACGTCCCATATATCCCTAATGTCCCAGGCGTCCCAGATGTCCCATATGTCCCTAATGTCCCAGGCGTTCTAAATGTCCCATATGTCCTTAACGTCCCAGACGTCCCAGATGTCCCATATGTCCCTAACGTCCCAGACGTCCCAGATGTCCCATATATAACATATGTCCCTAATGTCTAAGACGTCCTAGATGTTCCATATGTTCCTAACGTCCCAAACGTCCTAAATGTGCCCATATGTCCTTAACGTCCCAGACGTCCCAGCTGTACCGTATGTCCCTAACTTCCCAGACATCCCAGACGTCCTAGATGTCCCATATGTCCCGAACGTCTCAGACGTCCTAGATGTCCTATATGTCCCTAACGTCACAGACTTCCCAGATGTCCTATATGTCCCATATGTCCCTAATGACCCGGGCGTCCCTGATGTCCCACATGTCCCATATGTCCCTATTGTCCCAGGCGTCCTAAATGTCCTATTTGTCCTTAACGTCTCAGACGTCCCAAACGTCTTAGATGTCCCATATGTCCTTAACGTCCCAGACGTCCCAGATGTCCCATATGTTCCATATGTCCCTAATGTCCCGGGCGTCCTAAATGTCCCATATGTCCTCAACGTCCCAGACGTCCCAGACGTCCTAGATGTCCCATATGTCCTTAACGTCCCAGACGTCCCAGATGTCCCATATGTCCTTAACGTCCCAGACGTCCCAGATGTCCCATATGTCCCTAACGTCCCAGACGTCACAGATGTCCCATATATCCCTTATGTCCCTAATGTCCCAGGCGTCCCAGATGTCCCATATGTTCCACATGTCCCTAATGTCCCAGGCGTCCTAAATGTCCCATATGTCCTTAACGTCCCAGACGTCACAGCTGTCCCGTATGTCCCTAACGTCCCAGACGTTCCAGGCGTCCTAGATGTCCCATATGGCCCTAACGTCCCAGACGTCCTAGATGTCCTATATGTCCCTAACGTCACAGACGTCCCAGATGTCCCATATGTCCCATATGTCCCTAACGTCCCAGACGTCCTAGATGTCCCATATGTCCCTAACGTCCCAGACGTCCTAGATATCCCATACGTCCTTAACGTCCCGGACGTCCCAAATGTCCCATATGTCCCATATGTCCTCAACGTCCCAGATGTTCCAGACGTCCCAGATGTCCTATATGTCCCTAACGTCCCAGGAGTCCCACATGTCCCATATGTCCCATATGTCCCTAATGTCCCAAGAGTCCTAAATGTTCCATATGTCCTTAACGTCTCACACGTCCGAGACGTCCTAGATGTCCCATATGTCCTTAACGTCTCAGACGTCCCAAATGTCCCATATGTCCCTAACGTCCCAGACGTCCCAGATGTCCCATATGTTCCATATGTCCCTAATTTCCCAAACGTCCTAGATGATCCATGTCCCTAACGTCCCAGACGTCCTAAATATCCCATATGCCATTATCGTCTCAGACGTCCCAGCTGTCCCGTATGTCTCTAACGTCCCAGACGTCCCAGACATCCTAGATGTCCCATATGTCCCTAACGTCCCAGACGTCCCAACTGTCCCGTATGTCCCTAACGTCCCTGACGTCCCAGACGTCCTAAATGTCCCATATGTCCCTCACGTCCCAGACGTCCTAGATGTCCTATATGTCCCTAACGTCCCAGACGTCCCAGATGTTTCATATGTCCCATATGTCCCCAATGTCCCAGGCTTCCTAAATGTTCCATATGTCCCTAACTTCCCAGACGTCCTAAATGTTCCATATGTCCCTAACTTCTCAGACGTCCCAGCTGTCGCGTATGTCCCTAACGTCCCAGACATCCCAGACGGCCTAGATGTCCCATATGTCCCTAACGTCCCAGACGTCCCAGATGTCCCATACGTCCCATATGTCCCTAATGTCCCAGGCTTCCTAAATGTTCTATATGTCCCTAACGTCCCAGACGTCCTAAACGTCCCATATGTCCTTAACGTCCTAGACGTCCCAGCTGTCACGTATGTCCATAACGTCCCAGACGTCCTAAATGTCCCATATGTCCCTAACGTCCCAGACGTCCCAGCTGTCCCGTATGTCCCTAACGTCCCAGACATCCCAGACGTCCCAGTTGTTAAATATGTCCCTAACGTCCCAGATGTCCCAGATGTCCCATATGTCCTATATGTCCCTAATGTCCCAGACGTCCCAGATGTACCATATGTCCCTAACGTCACAGACGTCCCAGATGTCCCATATGCCCCTAACGTCCCAGACGTCCCAGATGTCCCATATATCCTTAATGTCCCAGGCGTCCCAGATGTCCCATATGTCCCTAATATCCCAGTCGTCCTAAATGTCCCATATGTCTTTAACGTCCCAGACGTCCCAGATGTCCCATATGTCCCTAACGTCCCAGACGTCCCAGATGTCCCATATGTCCCATATGTCCCTAATGTCTAAGACGTCCTAGATGTTTCATATGTTCCTAACGTCCCAAACGTCCCAAATGTGCCCATATGTCCTTAATGTCCCAGACGTCCCACCTGTTCCGTATGTCCCTAACGTCCCAGACATCCCAGACGTCCTAGATGTCCCATATGTCCTTAACGTCCCAGACGTCCCAGTTGTCCCATATGTCCCTAACGTCCCAGACGTCCCAGATGTCCCATATGTACCTTATGTCTCTAATGTCCCAGGTGTCCCAGATGTCCCATATGCTCCATATGTCCCTATTGTCCCAGGCGTCCTAAATGTCCCATATGTCCTTAACGTCCCAGACGTCCCAGGCGTTCTAGATGTCCCATATGTCCTTACCGTCTCAGACGTCCCAAATGTCGCTAATGTCCCAGGCTTCCTAAATGTTCCATATGTCCCTAACGTCCCAGACGTTCTAAATGTCCCATATGTCCCTAACGTCTCAGACGTCCTAAATGTCTCATATGTCAATAACGTCCCAGACGTCCCAGCTGTCCCGAATGTCTCTAACGTCCCAGACGTCCCAGTGGTCCCATATGTCCCTAACGTCCCAGACGTCCTAAATTACTCATATGTCAATAACGTCCCAGACGTCCCAGCTGTCCCGAATGTCTCTAACGTCCCAGACGTCCCAGACGTCCTAGATGTTTCATATGACCCTAACGTCCCAGACTTCCTAGATGTCCTATATGTCCCTAACGTCCCAGACGTCCAAGATGTTTCATATGTCCCTAACGTCCCAGATGTCTTAGATGTCCTATATGTCCCTAACGTCCCAGCCGTCCCAGATGTCCCATATGTCCCAAATGTCCCTAATGTCCCAGGATTCCCATATGTCCCATATGTCCCTAATGTCCCAGGCGTCCTAACTGTCCCATATGTCGTTAACGTCCCGGACGTCCCAGATGTCCCATATGTCCCTAACGTCTTAGACGTCCCAGATGTCCCATATGTCCCTAATGTCCCAGGCGTCCCATATGTCCCATATGTCCCAAATGTCCCTAATGTCCCAGGATTCCCATATGTCCCATATGTCCCTAATGTCCCAGACGTCCTAGATTTCCCATATGTCCTTAACGTCCCGGACGTCCCAGATGTCCCATATGTCCCTAACGTCTTAGACGTCCCAGATGTCCCATATGTCCCTAATGTCCCAGGCGTCCCATATGTCCCTAATGTTTCAGCCGTGCTAAATGTCCCATATGTCCTTACCGTTCCAGACGTCCCAGACGTCCTAGATGTCTCATATATCCTAAACGTCCCAGACGTCCCATATGTCCCATATGTCCCTAACGTCCCAGACGTCCCAGATGTCCCATATGTCCCATATGTTCCTAATGTCCTAGGCGTCCTAGATGTCCCATATGTCCTTAACGTCCCAGACGTCCCAGATGTCCCATATGTTTCTAACGTCTTACACGTCCCAGATGTCCCATATGTCCCTAACGTCCCAGACGTCCCAGATGTCCCATATGTCCCATATGTTCCTAATGTCCAGGCGTCCTAAATGTCCCATATGTCCCTAACGTCCCAGGCTTCCTAAATGTTCCATATGTCCCTAACGTCCCAGACGTCCTAAATGTACCATATGTCCCTAACGTCCCAGACGTCCCAACTGTCCCGTATGTCCCTAACGTCCCAGCCGTCCTAAATGTCCCATATGTCCCTAAGGTCCCAGACGTCCCAGATATCCCATATGCCCCTAACGTCCCAGACGTCCCAGATGTCCCATATGTCCCATATGTCTGATACGTCCCAGGCGTCCCAGATGTCCCATATGTCCCATATGTCCCTAATGTCCAGGCGTCCTAAATGTCCCATATGTCCTTAACGTACCAGACGTCCAAGACGTCCTAGATGTCCCATATGTCTCTAATGACCAAGACGTCCCAGATGTCGCATATGTCCCATATGTCCCTAATGTCTAAGACGTCCTAGATGTCCTACATGTCTTTAACGTCACAGACGTCCCAGATGTCCCATACGTCCCTAATGTCCAAGACGTCCCAGATGTCCCATATGTCCCTAATGTCCAGGCGTCCTAAATGTCCCATATGTACTTAACGTCCCAGACGTCCAAGACGTTCTACATGTCCCATATGTCTCTAATGTCTAAGACGTCCCAGATGTCCCATATGTCCCATATGTCCCTAATGTCTAAGACGTCCTAGATGTTCCATATGTCCCTAACGTCCCAAACGTCCCAGATATCCCATATGCCCCTAACGTCCCAGACGTCCCAGATGTCCCATATGTCCCATATGTCTGATACGTCCCAGGCGTCCCAGATGTCCCATATGTCCCATATGTCCCTAATGTCCCAGGCTTCCTAAATGTTCCATATGTCCCAAACGTCCCAGACGTCCTACATATCCCATATGTCCCTAACGTCCCAGACGTCCCAGATGTCCTAGATGTCCCATATGTCCCTAACGTCCCAGACGTCCCAGATATCCCATATGTCCCATATGCCCCTAACGTCCCAGACGTCCAAGCTGTCCCGTATGTCTCTAACGTTCCAAACGTCCCAGACGTCCTAAATGTCCAATATGTCCCTAACGTCTTAGACGTCCCAGCTGTCCCGTATGTCCCTAACGTCCCAGACGTCCCAGACGTCTTAGATGTCCCATACGTTCCTAACGTCCCAGACGTCCTAGATGTCCTGTATGTCCCTAACGTCTTAGACGTCCCAAACGTCCCAGATGTCCCATATGTCCCTAATGTTCCAGGCATCCCAGATGTCCCAGACGTCCCAGATGTCCCACATGTCCCATATGTCGCTAATGTCCCAGGCGTCCTAAATGTCCTATTTATCCTTAACGTCTCAGACGTCCCAAACGTTTTAGATGTCTCATATGTCCTTAACGTCCCAGACGTCCCAGATGTCCCATATGTCTCATATGTCCCTAACGTCCCAGACGTCCTAGATGTCCTATATGTCCCTAACGTCCCAGACGTCCCAGACGTCCCAGATGTCCCATATGTCCCATATGTCCTTAACGTCCCAGACGTCCCAGATGTTTCATATGTCCCATATGTCCCCAATGTCCCAGACTTCCTAAATGTTCCATATGTCCCTAACGTCCCAGACGTCCTAAATGTCCCAAATGTCCCTAACGTCTCAGACGTCCCAGCTGTCGTGTATGTCTCTAACGTCCCAGACATCCCAAACGGCCTAGATGTCCCGTATGTCCCTAACGTCCCAGACGTCCCAGATGTCCCATACGTCCCATATGTCCCTAATGTCCCAGGCTTTCTAAATGTTCTATATGTCCCTAACGTCCCAGACGTTTTAAATGTCCCATATGTCCCTAACGTCCCAGACGGCACAGATGTCCGTATGTCCCTAACGTCCCAGACGTTTTAAATGTCCCATATGTCCCTAACGTCCCAGACGTCCCAGCTGTCCCGTATGTCCCTAACGTCCCAAACATCCCAGACGTCCAAAATGTTAAATATGTCCCTAACGTTACAGATGTCCCAGATGTCCCATATGTCCTATATGTCCCTAATGTCCCAGACGTCCCAGATGCCCCATATGTCCCTAACGTCACAGACGTCCCAGATGTCCCATATGCCCCTAACGTCCCAGACGTCCCAGACGTCCCATATATCCCTAATGTCCCAGGCGTCCCAGATGTCCCATATGTCCCTAATGTCCCAGGCGTTCTAAATGTCCCATATGTCCTTAACGTCCCAGACGTCCCAGTTGTCCCATATGTCCCTAACGTCCCAGACGTCCCAGATGTCCCATATATAACATATGTCCCTAATGTCTAAGACGTCCTAGATGTTCCATATGTTCCTAACGTCCCAAACGTCCTAAATGTGCCCATATGTCCTTAACGTCCCAGACATCCCAGCTGTACCGTATGTCCTTAACTTCCCAGACATCCCAGACGTCCTAGATGTCCCATATGTCCCGAACGTCTCAGACGTCCTAGATGTCCTATATGTCCCTAACGTCACAGACTTCCCAGATGTCCTATATGTCCCATATGTCCCTAATGACCCGGGCGTCCCTGATGTCCCACATGTCCCATATGTCCCTATTGTCCCAGGCGTCCTAAATGTCCTATTTGTCCTTAACGTCTCAGACGTCCCAAACGTCTTAGATGTCCCATATGTCCTTAACGTCCCAGACGTCCCAGATGTCCCATATGTTCCATATGTCCCTAATGTCCCGGGCGTCCTAAATGTCCCATATGTCCTCAACGTCCCAGACGTCCCAGACGTCCTAGATGTCCCATATGTCCTTAACGTCCCAGACGTCCCAGATGTCCCATATGTCCCTAACGTCCCAGACGTCACAGATGTCCCATATATCCCTTATGTCCCTAATGTCCCAGGCGTCCCAGATGTCCCATATGTTCCATATGTCCCTAATGTCCCAGGCGTCCTAAATGTCCCATATGTCCTTAACGTCCCAGACGTCACAGCTGTCCCGTATGTCCCTAACGTCCCAGACGTTCCAGGCGTCCTAGATGTCCCGTATGGCCCTAACGTCCCAGACGTCCTAGATGTCCTATATGTCCCTAACGTCACAGACGTCCCAGATGTACCATATGTCCCATATGTCCCTAATGTCTCAGGCGTCCCAGATGTCCCATATGTCCCATATGTCCCTAACGTCCCAGACGTCCTAGATGTCCCATATGTCTCTAACGTCCCAGACGTCCTAGATGTCCCATACGTCCTTAACGTCCCGGACGTCCCAAATGCCCCATATGTCCCATATGTCCTTAATGTCCCAGGCGTCCTAAATGTCCCATATGTCCTCAACGTCCCAGATGTTCCAGACGTCCCAGATGTCCTATATGTCCCTAACGTCCCAGGAGTCCCACATGTCCCATATGTCCCATATGTCCCTAATGTCCCAAGAGTCCTAAATGTTCCATATGTCCTTAACGTCTCACACGTCCGAGACGTCCTAGATGTCCCATATGTCCTTAACGTCTCAGACGTCCCAAATGTCCCATATGTCCCTAACGTCCCAGACTTCCCAGATGTCCCATATGTTCCATATGTCCGTAATTTCCCAAACGTCCTAGATGATCCATGTCCCTAACGTCCCAGACGTCCTAAATATCCCATATGCCATTATCGTCTCAGACGTCCCAGCTGTCCCGTATGTCTCTAACGTCCCAGACGTCCCAGACATCCTAGATGTCCCATATGTCCCTAACGTCCCAGACGTCCCAACTGTCCCGTATGTCCCTAACGTCCCTGACGTCCCAGACGTCCTAAATGTCCCATATGTCCCTCACGTCCCAGACGTCCTAGATGTCCTATATGTCCCTAACGTCCCAGACGTCCCAGATGTTTCATATGTCCCATATGTCCCCAATGTCCCAGGCTTCCTAAATGTTCCATATGTCCCTAACCTCCCAGACGTCCTAAATGTTCCATATGTCCCTAACTTCTCAGACGTCCCAGCTGTCGCGTATGTCCCTAACGTCCCAGATATCCCAGACGGCCTAGATGTCCCATATGTCCCTAACGTCCCAGACGTCCCAGATGTCCCATACGACCCATATGTCCCTAATGTCCCAGGCTTCCTAAATGTTCTATATGTCCCTAACGTCCCAGACGTCCTAAACGTCCCATATGTCCTTAACGTCCTAGACGTCCCAGCTGTCACGTATGTCCATAACGTCCCAGACGTCCTAAATGTCCCATATGTCCCTAACGTCCCAGACGTCCCAGCTGTCCCGTATGTCCCTAACGTCCCAGACATCCCAGACGTCCCAGATGTTAAATATGTCCCTAACGTCCCAGATGTCCCAGATGTCCCATATGTCCTATATGTCCTTAATGTCCCAGACGTCCCAGATGTCCCATATGTCCCTAACGTCACAGACGTCCCAGATGTCCCATATGCCCCTAACGTCCCAGACGTCCCAGATGTCCCATATATCCTTAATGTCCCAGGCGTCCCAGATGTCCCATATGTCCCTAATATCCCAGTCGTCCTAAATGTCCCATATGTCCTTAACGTCCCAGACGTCCCAGATGTCCCATATGTCCCTAACGTCCCAGACGTCCCAGATGTCCCATATGTCCCATATGTCCCTAATGTCTAAGACGTCCTAGATGTTCCATATGTTCCTAACGTCCCAAACGTCCCAAATGTGCCCATATGTCCTTAATGTCCCAGACGTCCCAGCTGTTCCGTATGTCCCTAACGTCCCAGACATCCCAGACGTCCTAGATGTCCCATATGTCCTTAACGTCCCAGACGTCCCAGTTGTCCCATATGTCCCTAACGTCCCAGACGTCCCAGATGTCCCATATGTACCTTATGTCTCTAATGTCCCAGGTGTCCCAGATGTCCCATATGCTCCATATGTCCCTATTGTCCCAGGCGTCCTAAATGTCCCATATGTCCTTAACGTCCCAGACGTCCCAGGCGTTCTAGATGTCCCATATGTCCTTACCGTCTCAGACGTCCCAAATGTCGCTAATGTCCCAGGCTTCCTAAATGTTCCATATGTCCCTAACGTCCCAGACGTTCTAAATGTCCCATATGTCCCTAACGTCTCAGACGTCCTAAATGTCTCATATGTCAATAACGTCCCAGACGTCCCAGCTGTCCCGAATGTCTCTAACGTCCCAGACGTCCCAGTGGTCCCATATGTCCCTAACGTCCCAGACGTCCTAAATGTCTCATATGTCAATAACGTCCCAGACGTCCCAGCTGTCCCGAATGTCTCTAACGTCCCAGACGTCCCAGACGTCCTAGATGTTTCATATGACCCTAACGTCCAGACTTCCTAGATGTCCTATATGTCCCTAACGTCCCAGACGTCCAAGATGTTTCATATGTCCCTAACGTCCCAGATGTCTTAGATGTCCTATATGTCCCTAACGTCCCAGCCGTCCCAGATGTCCCATATGTCCCAAATGTCCCTAATGTCCCAGGATTCCCATATGTCCCATATGTCCCTAATGTCCCAGGCGTCCTAAATGTCCCATATGTCGTTAACGTCCCGGACGTCCCAGATGTCCCATATGTCCCTAACGTCTTAGACGTCCCAGATGTCCCATATGTCCCTAATGTCCCAGGCGTCCCATATGTCCCATATGTCCCAAATGTCCCTAATGTCCCAGGATTCCCATATGTCCCATATGTCCCTAATGTCCCAGACGTCCTAGATTTCCCATATGTCCTTAACGTCCCGGACGTCCCAGATGTCCCATATGTCCCTAACGTCTTAGACGTCCCAGATGTCCCATATGTCCCTAATGTCCCAGGCGTCCCATATGTCCCATATGTCCCTAATGTTTCAGCCGTGCTAAATGTCCCATATGTCCTTACCGTTCCAGACGTCCCAGACGTCCTAGATGTCTCATATATCCTAAACGTCCCAGACGTCCCATATGTCCCATATGTCCCTAACGTCCCAGACGTCCCAGATGTCCCATATGTCCCATATGTTCCTAATGTCCTAGGCGTCCTAGATGTCCCATATGTCCTTAACGTCCCAGACGTCCCAGATGTCCCATATGTTCCTAACGTCTTACACGTCCCAGATGTCCCATATGTCCCTAACGTCCCAGACGTCCCAGATGTCCCATATGTCCCATATGTTCCTAATGTCCAGGCGTCCTAAATGTCCCATATGTCCCTAACGTCCCAGGCTTCCTAAATGTTCCATATGTCCCTAACGTCCCAGACGTCCTAAATGTACCATATGTCCCTAACGTCCCAGACGTCCCAACTGTCCCGTATGTCCCTAACGTCCCAGCCGTCCTAAATGTCCCATATGTCCCTAACGTCCCAGACGTCCCAGATATCCCAAATGCCCCTAACGTCCCAGACGTCCCAGATGTCCCATATGTCCCATATGTCTGATACGTCCCAGGCGTCCCAGATGTCCCATATGTCCCATATGTCCCTAATGTCCAGGCGTCCTAAATGTCCCATATGTCCTTAACGTACCAGACGTCCAAGACGTCCTAGATGTCCCATATGTCTCTAATGTCCAAGACGTCCCAGATGTCGCATATGTCCCATATGTCCCTAATGTCTAAGACGTCCTAGATGTCCTACATGTCTTTAACGTCACAGACGTCCCAGATGTCCCATACGTCCCTAATGTCCAAGACGTCCCAGATGTCCCATATGTCCCTAATGTCCAGGCGTCCTAAATGTCCCATATGTACTTAACGTCCCAGACGTCCAAGACGTTCTACATGTCCCATATGTCTCTAATGTCTAAGACGTCCCAGATGTCCCATATGTCCCATATGTCCCTAATGTCTAAGACGTCCTAGATGTCCCATATGTCCCTAACGTCCCAAACGTCCCAGATATCCCATATGCCCCTAACGTCCCAGACGTCCCAGATGTCCCATATGTCCCATATGTCTGATACGTCCCAGGCGTCCCAGATGTCCCATATGTCCCATATGTCCCTAATGTCCCAGGCTTCCTAAATGTTCCATATGTCCCAAACGTCCCAGACGTCCTACATATCCCATATGTCCCTAACGTCCCAGACGTCCCAGATGTCCTAGATGTCCCATATGTCCCTAACGTCCCAGACGTCCCAGATATCCCATATGTCCCATATGCCCCTAACGTCCCAGACGTCCAAGCTGTCCCGTATGTCTCTAACGTTCCAAACGTCCCAGACGTCCTAAATGTCCCATATGTCCCTAACGTCTTAGACGTCCCAGCTGTCCCGTATGTCCCTAACGTCCCAGACGTCCCAGACGTCTTAGATGTCCCATACGTTCCTAACGTCCCAGACGTCCTAGATGTCCTGTATGTCCCTAACGTCTTAGACGTCCCAAACGTCCCAGATGTCCCATATGTCCCTAATGTTCCAGGCATCCCAGATGTCCCAGACGTCCCAGATGTCCCACATGTCCCATATGTCCCTAATGTCCCAGGCGTCCTAAATGTCCTATTTATCCTTAACGTCTCAGACGTCCCAAACGTTTTAGATGTCTCATATGTCCTTAACGTCCCAGACGTCCCAGATGTCCCATATGTCTCATATGTCCCTAACGTCCCAGACGTCCTAGATGTCCTATATGTCCCTAACGTCCCAGACGTCCCAGACGTCCCAGATGTCCCATATGTCCCATATGTCCTTAACGTCCCAGACGTCCCAGATGTTTCATATGTCCCATATGTCCCCAATGTCCCAGACTTCCTAAATGTTCCATATGTCCCTAACGTCCCAGACGTCCTAAATGTCCCAAATGTCCCTAACGTCTCAGACGTCCCAGCTGTCGTGTATGTCTCTAACGTCCCAGACATCCCAGACGGCCTAGATGTCCCGTATGTCCCTAACGTCCCAGACGTCCCAGATGTCCCATACGTCCCATATGTCCCTAATGTCCCAGGCTTTCTAAATGTTCTATATGTCCCTAACGTCCCAGACGTTTTAAATGTCCCATATGTCCCTAACGTCCCAGACGGCACAGATGTCCGTATGTCCCTAACGTCCCAGACGTTTTAAATGTCCCATATGTCCCTAACGTCCCAGACGTCGCAGCTGTCCCGTATGTCCCTAACGTCCCAAACATCCCAGACGTCCAAAATGTTAAATATGTCCCTAACGTTACAGATGTCCCAGATGTCCCATATGTCCTATATGTCCCTAATGTCCCAGACGTCCCAGATGCCCCATATGTCCCTAACGTCACAGACGTCCCAGATGTCCCATATGCCCCTAACGTCCCAGACGTCCCAGACGTCCCATATATCCCTAATGTCCCAGGCGTCCCAGATGTCCCATATGTCCCTAATGTCCCAGGCGTTCTAAATGTCCCATATGTCCTTAACGTCCCAGACGTCCCAGATGTCCCATATGTCCATAACGTCCCAGACGTCCCAGATGTCTCATATATAACATATGTCCCTAATGTCTAAGACGTCCTAGATGTTCCATATGTTCCTAACGTCCCAAACGTCCTAAATGTGCCCATATGTCCTTAACGTCCCAGACGTCCCAGCTGTACCGTATGTCCCTAACTTCCCAGACATCCCAGACGTCCTAGATGTCCCATATGTCCCGAACGTCTCAGACGTCCTAGATGTCCTATATGTCCCTAACGTCCCAGACGTCCCAGGCGTCCTAGATGTCCCATATGGCCCTAACGTCCCAGACGTCCTAGATGTCCTATATGTCCCTAACGTCACAGACGTCCCAGATGTACCATATGTCCCATATGTCCCTAATGTCCCAGGCGTCCTAAATGTCCCATATGTCCTTAACGTCCCAGACGTCACAGCTGTCCCGTATGTCCCTAACGTCCCAGACGTTCCAGGCGTCCTAGATGTCCCATATGGCCCTAACGTCCCAGACGTCCTAGATGTCCTATATGTCCCTAACGTCACAGACGTCCCAGATGTACCATATGTCCCATATGTCCCTAATGTCTCAGGCGTCCCAGATTTCCCATATGTCCCATATGTCCCTAACGTCCCAGACGTCCTAGATGTCCCATATGTCCCTAACGTCCCAGACGTCCTAGATGTCCCATACGTCCTTAACGTCCCGGACGTCCCAAATGTCCCATATGTCCCATATGTCCTTAATGTCCCAGGCGTCCTAAATGTCCCATATGTCCTCAACGTCCCAGATGTTCCAGACGTCCCAGATGTCCTATATGTCCCTAACGTCCCAGGAGTCCCACATGTCCCATATGTCCCATATGTCCCTAATGTCCCAAGAGTCCTAAATGTTCCATATGTCCTTAACGTCTCACACGTCCGAGACGTCCTAGATGTCCCATATGTCCTTAACGTCTCAGACGTCCCAAATGTCCCATATGTCCCTAACGTCCCAGACGTCCCACATGTCCCATATGTTCCATATGTCCCTAATTTCCCAAACGTCCTAGATGATCCATGTCCCTAACGTCCCAGACGTCCTAAATATCCCATATGCCATTATCGTCTCAGACGTCCCAGCTGTCCCGTATGTCTCTAACGTCCCAGACGTCCCAGACATCCTAGATGTCCCATATGTCCCTAACGTCCCAGACGTCCCAACTGTCCCGTATGTCCCTAACGTCCCTGACGTCCCAGACGTCCTAAATGTCCCATATGTCCCTCACGTCCCAGACGTCCTAGATGTCCTATATGTCCCTAACGTCCCAGACGTCCCAGATGTTTCATATGTCCCATATGTCCCCAATGTCCCAGGCTTCCTAAATGTTCCATATGTCCCTAACTTCCCAGACGTCCTAAATGTTCCATATGTCCCTAACTTCTCAGACGTCCCAGCTGTCGCGTATGTCCCTAACGTCCCAGACATCCCAGACGGCCTAGATGTCCCATATGTCCCTAACGTCCCAGACGTACCAGATGTCCCATACGTCCCATATGTCCCTAATGTCCCAGGCTTCCTAAAGGTTCTATATGTCCCTAACGTCCCAGACGTCCTAAACGTTCCATATGTCCTTAACGTCCTAGACGTCCCAGCTGTCACGTATGTCCATAACGTCCCAGACGTCCTAAATGTCCCATATGTCCCTAACGTCCCAGACGTCCCAGCTGTCCCGTATGTCCCTAACGTCCCAGACATCCCAGACGTCCCAGATGTTAAATATGTCCCTAACGTCCCAGATGTCCCAGATGTCCCATATGTCCTATATGTCCCTAATGTCCCAGACGTCCCAGATGTCCCATATGTCCCTAACGTCACAGACGTCCCAGATGTCCCATATGCCCCTAACGTCCCAGACGTCCCAGATGTCCCATATATCCTTAATGTCCCAGGCGTCCCAGATGTCCCATATGTCCCTAATATCCCAGTCGTCCTAAATGTCCCATATGTCCTTAACGTCCCAGACGTCCCAGATGTCCCATATGTCCCTAACGTCCCAGACGTCCCAGATGTCCCATATGTCCCATATGTCCCTAATGTCTAAGACGTCCTAGATGTTCCATATGTTCCTAACGTCCCAAACGTCCCAAATGTGCCCATATGTCCTTAATGTCCCAGACGTCCCAGCTGTTCCGTATGTCCCTAACGTCCCAGACATCCCAGACGTCCTAGATGTCCCATATGTCCTTAACGTCCCAGACGTCCCAGTTGTCCCATATGTCCCTAACGTCCCAGACGTCCCAGATGTCCCATATGTACCTTATGTCTCTAATGTCCCAGGTGTCCCAGATGTCCCATATGCTCCATATGTCCCTATTGTCCCAGGCGTCCTAAATGTCCCATATGTCCTTAACGTCCCAGACGTCCCAGGCGTTCTAGATGTCCCATATGTCCTTACCGTCTCAGACGTCCCAAATGTCGCTAATGTCCCAGGCTTCCTAAATGTTCCATATGTCCCTAACGTCCCAGACGTTCTAAATGTCCCATATGTCCCTAACGTCTCAGACGTCCCAGCTGTCCCGTATGTCCCTAACGTCCCAGACGTCCCAGATGTCCCATACGTCTCATATGTCCTTAATGTCCCAGGCTTCCTAAATGTTCTATATGTCCCTAACGTCCCAGACGTCCTAATTGTCCTATATGTCCCTAACGTCCCAGACGTCCTAGCTGTCCCGTATGTCCCTAACGTCCCAGACGTCCTAAATGTCCCATATGTCCTATATGTCCCTAATGTCCTAGACGTCCCAGATGTACCATATGTCCCTAACGTCCCAGACGTCCCAGATGTCCCATATGCCCCTAACGTCCCAGACGTCCCAGATGTCCCATTTGTCCCATATGTCCCAGGCGTCCCAGATGTTCCATATGTCCCATATGTCCTTAATGTCCCAGGCGTCCTAAATGTCCCATATGTCTTTAACGTCCCAGACGTCCAAGACGTCCTAGATGTCCCATATGTCCCTAACGTCCCAGACGTCCCAGATGTCCCATATGTCCCTAACGTCCCAGACGTCCCAGATGTCCCATATGTCCCATATGTCCCTAATGTCTAAGACGTCCTAGATGTTCCATATGTTCCTAACGTCCCAAACGTCCTAAATGTCCCATATGTCCTTAACGTCCCAGACGTCCCAGCTGTCCCGTATGTCCTTAACGTCCCAGACATCCCAGACGTCCTAGATGTCTTATATGTCCCGAACGTCGCAGACGTCCTAGATGCCCTATATGTCCCTAACGTCACAGACGTCCCAGATGTCCCATATGTCCCATATGTCCCTAATGTCTCGGGCGTCCCAGATGTCCCACATGTCCCATATGTCCCTAATGTCCCAGGCGTCCTAAATGTCCTATTTATCCTTAACGTCTCAGACGTCCCAAACATTTTAGATGTCTCATATGTCCTTAACGTCCCAGACGTCCCAGATGTCCCATATGTTCCATATGTCCCTAATGTTCCAAGCGTCCTAGATGTTCCAAATGTCCCTAACGTCCCAGACATCCTAAATGTCCCATATGTCCCTAACGTCCCAGACGTCTCAGCTGTCCCATAAGTCCCTAATGTCCCAGGCGTTCTAAATGTACCATATGTCCTTAACGTCCCAGACGTCTCAGACGTCCTAGATGTCCAATATGTCCTTAACGTCCCAGACGTCCCAGACGTCCCAGATGTCCCATATGTCTCACATGTCCCTAATGTCCCAGGCGTCCCAGATGTCCCATATGTCCCATATGTCCGTAATGTTTCAGGCGTCCTAAATGTCCAATATGTCCTTAACGTCCCAGACGTCCCAGACGTCCTAGATGTCCCATATGTCCCTAACGTCTCAGACGTCCCAGATGTCCCATACGTCCCATATGTCCCTAATGTTCCAGGCGTCATAGATGTTCCATATGTTCCTAACGACCCAGACGTCCTAAATGTCCCATATGTCCCTAACGTCCCAGACGTCCCAGATGTCCCATTTGTCCCATATGTCAATAATGTTCCAGGCGTCATAGATGTTCCATATTTTCGTAACGACTCAGACGTCCTAAATGTCCCATATGTCCCTAACGTCCCAGACGTCCCAGCTGTCCCGTATGTCCCTAACGTCCCAGACGTCCCAGACGTCCTAGATGTTCCATATGTCCCTAACGTCTCAGACGTCCTAGATGTATTATATGTCCCTAACGTCCCAGACGTTCCAGACGTTCCAGACGTCCTAGATGTCCCATATGTCCTTAACGTCCCAGGCGTCCCAGATGTCCCATATGTCCCTAACGTCCCAGACGTCCCAGATGTCCCATATGTCCTATATGTCCCTAATGTCCCAGGCGTCCTAAATGTTTTATATGTCCCTAACGTCCCAGACGTCCTAAATGCCCATATGTCCCTAACGTCCCAGACGTCCCTGCTGTCCCGTATGTCCCTAACGTCCCAGACTTCCCAGGCGTCCAAGATGTCTTATATGTCCCTAACGTCCTAGACATCCCAGATGTCCCATATGTCCCTAACGTCCCAGACGTCTCAGATATCTCATATGTTTCATATGTCCCATATGTCCCTAAAGTCCTATGCGTCCCAGATGTCCCATATGTCCCATATATACCTAATGTCCCAGGCTTCCTAAATGTCCCATTTGGCCTTAACGTCCCAGACGTCCCATACGTCCTAGATGTCCCATATGTCCCTAACGTCCCAGACGTCCCAAATGTCCCATATGTCCCTAACGTCCCAGACGTCCCAGATAACCCATATGTTCCATATGTCCCTAACGTCCCAGACGTCCCAGATGTCCCATATGTTCCATATGTCCCTAATTTCCCAAACGTCCTAGATGTTCCATATGTCCCTAACGTCCCAGACGTCCCAGATGTTCCATATGTTCCATATGTCCCTAATTTCCCAAACGTCCTAGATGTTCCATATGTCCCTAACGTCCCAGACGTCCTAAATATCCCATATGCCATTATCGTTTCAGACGTCCCAGCTGTCCCGTATGTCTCTAACATCCCAGACGTCCCAGACATCCTAGATGTCCCATATGTCTCTAACGTCCCAGACGTCCAACTGTCCCGTATGTCCCTAACGTCCCTGACGTCCCAGACGTCCTAAATGTCCCATATGTCCCTCACGTCCCAGACGTCCTAGATGTCCTATATGTCCCTAACGTCCCAGACGTCCCAGATGTTTCATATGTCCCATATGTCCCCAATGTCCCAGGCTTCCTAAATGTTCCATATGTCCCTAACTTCCCAGACGTCCTAAATGTTCCATATGTCCCTAACGTCTCAGACGTCCCAGCTGTCGCGTATGTCCCTAACGTCCCAGACATCCGAGACGGCCTAGATGTCCCATATGTCCCTAACGTCCCAGACGTCCCAGATGTCCCATACGTCCCATATGTCCCTAATGTCCCAGGCTTCCTAAATGTTCTATATGTCCCTAACGTCCCAGACGTTCTAAACGTCCCATATGTCCTTAACGTCCCAGACGGCCCAGCTGTCACGTATGTCCATAACGTCCCAGACGTCCTAAATGTCCCATATGTCCCTAACGTCCCAGACGTCCCAGCTGTCCCGTATGTCCATAACGTCCCAGACATCCCAGACGTCACAGTTGTTAAATATGTCCCTAACGTCCCAGATGTCCCAGATGTCCCATATGTCCTATATGTCCCTAATGTCCCAGACGTCCCAGATGTCCCATATGTCCCTAACGTCACAGACGTCCCAGATGTCCCATATGCCCCTAACGTCCCAGACGTCCCAGATGTCCCATATATTCTTAATGTCCCAGGCGTCCCAGATGTCCCATATGTCCCTAATATCCCAGTCGTCCTAAATGTCCCATATGTCCTTAACGTCCCAGACGTCCCAGATGTCCCATATGTCCCTAACGTCCCAGACGTCCCAGATGTCCCATATGTCCCATATGTCCCTAATGTCTAAGACGTCCTAGATGTTCCATATGTTCCTAACGTCCCAAACGACCCAAATGTGCCCATATGTCCTTAATGTCCCAGACGTCCCAGCTGTTCCGTATGTCCCTAACGTCCCAGACATCCCAGACGTCCTAGATGTCCCATATGTCCTTAACGTCCCAGACGTCCCAGTTGTCCCATATGTCCCTAACGTCCCAGACGTCCCAGATGTCCCATATGTACCTTATGTCCCTAATGTCCCAGGTGTCCCAGATGTCCCATATGCTCCATATGTCCCTAATGTCCCAGGCGTCCTAAATGTCCCATATGTCCTTAACGTCCCAGACGTCCCAGACGTCCTAGATGTCCCATATGTCCTTACCGTCTCAGACGTCCCAAATGTCCCTAATGTCCCAGGCTTCCTAAATGTTGCATATGTCCCTAAACTCCCAGACGTTCTAAATGTCCCATATGTCCCTAACGTCTCAGACGTCCCAGCTGTCCCGTATGTCCCTAACGTCCCAGACGTCCCAGATGTCCCATACGTCCCATATGTCCTTAATGTCCCAGGCTTCCTAAATGTTCTATATGTCCCTAACGTCCCAGACGTCCTAATTGTCCTATATGTCCCTAACGTCCCAGACGTCCTAGCTGTCCCGTATGTCCCTAACGTCCCAGACGTTCTAAATGTCCCATATGTCCTATATGTCCCTAATGTCCCAGACGTCCCAGATGTACCATATGTCCCTAACGTCCCAGACGTCCCAGATGTCCCATATGCCCCTAACGTCCCAGACGTCCCAGATGTCCCATTTGTCCCATATGTCCCAGGCGTCCCAGATGTCCCATATGTCCCATATGTCCCTAATGTCCCAGGCGTCCTAAATGTCCCATATGTCCTTAACGGTCCAGACGTCCAAGACGTCCTAGACGTTCCATATGTCCCTAACGTCCCAGACGTCCCAGATGTCCCATATGTCCCTAACGTCCCAGACGTCCCAGATGTCCCATATGTCCCATATGTCCCTAATGTCTAAGACGTCCTAGATGTTCCATATGTACCTAACGTCCCAAACGTCCTAAATGTCCCATATGTCCTTAACGTCCCAGACGTTCCAGCTGTCCCGTATGTCCTTAACATCCCAGACATCCCAGACGTCCTAGATGTCTTATATGTCCCGAACGTCTCAGACGTCCTAGATGCCCTATATGTCCCTAACGTCACAGACGTCCCAGATGTCCCACATGTCCCATATGTCCCTAATGTCTCGGGCGTCCCAGATGTCCCACATGTCCCATATGTCCCTAATGTCCCAGGCGTCCTAAATGTCCTATTTATCCTTAACGTCTCAGACGTCCCAAACGTTTTAGATGTCCCATATGTCCTTAACGTCCCAGACGTCCCAGATGTCCCATATGTCCCATATGTCCCTATTGTCCCGGGCGTCCTAGATGTCCCATATGTCCTCAACGTCCCAGACGTCCCAGACGTCCCAGACGTCCTAGATATCCCATATGTCCTTAACGTCCCAGACGTCCTAGACGTCCCAGATGTCCCATATGTCTCATATGTCCCTAACGTCCCAGGCGTCCCAGATGTCCCATATGTTCCATCTGTCCTTAATGTCTCAGGCGTCCTTAATGTCCCATATGTCCTTAACGTCCCAGATGTCCAAGACGTCCTAGATGTCCCATATGTCTCTAACGTCTCAGACGTCCCAGCTGTCCCGTATGTCCCTAACGTCCCAGACGTCCCAGATGTCCCATACGTCCCATATGTCCTTAATGTCCCAGGCTTCCTAAATGTTCTATATGTCCCTAACGTCCCAGACGTCCTAATTGTCCTATATGTCCCTAACGTCCCAGACGTCCTAGCTGTCCCGTATGTCCCTAACGTCCCAGACGTCCTAAATGTCCCATATGTCCTATATGTCCCTAATGTCCCAGACGTCCTAGATGTACCATATGTCCCTAACGTCCCAGACGTCCCAGATGTCCCATATGCCCCTAACGTCCCAGACGTCCCAGATGTCCCATTTGTCCCATATGTCCCAGGCGTCCCATATGTCCCATATGTCCCATATGTCCCTAATGTCCCAGGCGTCCTAAATGTCCCATATGTCCTTAACGGTCCAGACGTCCAAGACGTCCTAGACGTCCCATATGTCCCTAACGTCCCAGACGTCCCAGATGTCCCATATGTCCCTAACGTCCCAGACGTCCCAGATGTCCCATATGTCCCATATGTCCCTAATGTCTAAGACGTCCTAGATGTTCCATATGTTCCTAACGTCCCAAACGTCCTAAATGTCCCATATGTCCTTAACGTCCCAGACGTTCCAGCTGTCCCGTATGTCCTTAACGTCCCAGACATCCCAGACGTCCTAGATGTCTTATATGTCCCAAACGTCTCAGACGTCCTAGATGCCCTATATGTCCCTAACGTCACAGACGTCCCAGATGTCCCACATGTCCCATATGTCCCTATTGTCTCGGGCGTCCCAGATGTCCCACATGTCCCATATGTCCCTAATGTCAAAGGCGTCCTAAATGTCCTATTTATCCTTAACGTCTCAGACGTCCCAAACGTTTTAGATGTCCCATATGTCCTTAACGTCCCAGACGTCCCAGATGTCCCATATGTCCCATATGTCCCTATTGTCCCGGGCGTCCTAAATGTCCCATATGTCCTCAACGTCCCAGACGTCCAAGACGTCCTAGATGTCCCATATGTCCCTAACGTCCCAGACGTCCAAGATGTCCCATATGTCCCTAACGTCCCAGACGTCTTAGATGTCCCATATGTCCCATATGTCCCTAATGTCTCGGGCGTCCCAGATGTCCCACATGTCCCATATGTCCCTAATGTCCCAGGCGTCCTAAATGTCCTATTTATCCTTAACGTCTCAGACGTCCCAAACGTTTTAGATGTCCCATATGTCCTTAACGTCCCAGACGTCCCAGATGTCCCATATGTCCCATATGTCCCTATTGTCCCGGGCGTCCTAAATGTCCCATATGTCCTCAACGTCCCAGACGTCCCAGACGTCCCAGACGTCCTAGATATCCCATATGTCCTTAACGTCCCAGACGTCCCAGACGTCCCAGATGTCCCATATGTCTCATATGTCCCTAACGTCCCAGGCGTCCCAGATGTCCCATATGTTCCATCTGTCCTTAATGTCTCAGGCGTCCTTAATGTCCCATATGTCCTTAACGTCCCAGATGTCCAAGACGTCCTAGATGTCCCATATGTCCTTAACGTCCCAGACGTCCCAAATGTCCCATATGTCCCTACCGTCCCAAACGTCCCAGATGTCCCATATGTTCCATATGTCCCTAATGTTCCAAGCGTCCTAGATGTTCCAAATGTCCCTAACGTCCCAGACATCCTAAATGTCCCATATGTCCCTAACGTCCCAGACGTCTCAGCTATCCCATATGTCCCATATGTCCCTAATGTCCCAGGCGTCCTAAATGTCCCATATGTCCCATAAGTCCCTAATGTCCCAGGCGTTCTAAATGTCCCATATGTCCTTAACGTCCCAGACGTCTCAGACGTCCTAGATGTCCAATATGTCCTTAACGTCCCAGACGTCCCAGACGTCCCAGATGTCCCATATGTCCCATATGTCCCTAATGTCCCAGGCGTCCTAAATGTCCAATATGTCCTTAACGTCCCAGACGTCCCAGACGTCCTAGATGTCCCATATGTCCCTAACGTCCCAGACGTCCCAGATGTCTTATATGTTCCATATGTCCCTAATGTTCCAGGCGTCATAGATGTTCCATATGTTCCTAACGACCCAGACGTCCTAAATGTCCCATATGTCCCTAACGTCCCAGACGTCCCAGCTGTCCCGTATGTCCCTAACGTCCCAGACATCCCAGACGTCCCAGATGTTAAATATGTCCCTAACGTCCCAGATGTCCCAGATGTCCCATATGTCCTATATGTCCCTAATGTCCCAGACGTCCCAGATGTCCCATATGTCCCTAACGTCACAGACGTCCCAGATGTCCCATATGCCCCTAACGTCCCAGACGTCCCAGATGTCCCATATATCCTTAATGTCCCAGGCGTCCCAGATGTCCCATATGTCCCTAATATCCCAGTCGTCCTCAATGTCCCATATGTCCTTAACGTCCCAGACGTCCCAGATGTCCCATATGTCCCTAACGTCCCAGACGTCCCAGATGTCCCATATGTCCCATATGTCCCTAATGTCTAAGACGTCCTAGATGTTCCATATGTTCCTAACGTCCCAAACGTCCCAAATGTGCCCATATGTCCTTAATCTCCCAGACGTCCCAGCTGTTCCGTATGTCCCTAACGTCCCAGACGTTCTAAATGTCCCATATGTCCCTAACGTCTCAGACGTTCCAGCTGTCCCGTATGTCCCTAACGTTTCAAACGTCCCAGATGTCCCATACGTCCCATATGTCCTTAATGTCCCAGGTTTCCTAAATGTTCTATATGTCCCTAACGTCCCAGACGTGCTAATTGTCCTATATGTCCCTAACGTCCCAGACGTCCTAAGTGTCCCGTATGTCCCTAACGTCCCAGACGTCCTAAATGTCCCATATGTCCTATATGTCCCTAATGTCCCAGACGTCCCAGATGTACCATATGTCCCTAACGTCCCAGACGTCCCAGATGTCCCATATGCCCCTAACGTCCCAGACGTCCCAGATGTCCCATTTGTCCCATATGTTCCAGGCGTCCCAGATGTCCCATATGTCCCATATGTCCCTAATGTACCAGGCGTCCTAAATGTCCCATATGTCCTTAACGTCCCAGACGTCCAAGACGTCCTAGATGTCCCATATGTCCCTAACGTCCCAGACGTCCAAGATGTCCCATATGTCCCTAACGTCCCAGACGTCTTAGATGTCCCATATGTCCCATATGTCCCTAATGTCTAAGACGTCCTAGATGTTCCATATGTTCCTAACGTCCCAAACGTCCTAAATGTCTCATATGTCCTTAACGTCCCAGACGTCCCAGCTGTCCCGTATGTCCTTAACGTCCCAGATATCCCAGACGTCCTAGATGTCTTATATGTCCCGAACGTCTCAGACGTCCTAGATGCCCTATATGTCCCTAACGTCACAGACGTCCCAGATGTCCCATATGTCCCATATGTCGCTAATGTCCCAGGAGTCCTAAATGTCCTATTTATCCTTAACGTCTCAGACGTCTCAAACGTTTTAGATGTCCCTTATGTCCTTAACGTCCCAGACGTCCTGAATGTCCCATATGTCCTCAACGTCCCAGACGTCCCAGACGTCCTAGATATCCCATATGTCCTTAACGTCCCAGACGTCCCAGACGTCCCAGATGTCCCATATGTCCCATATGTCCCTAACGTCCCAGGCGTCCCAGATGTCCCATATGTTCCATCTGTCCTTAATGTCTCAGGCGTCCTTAATGTCCCATATGTCCTTAACGTCCCAGACGTCCCAAATGTCCCATATGTCCCTACCGTCCCAAACGTCCCAGATGTCCCATATGTTCCATATGTCCCTAATGTTCCAAGCGTCCTAGATGTTCCAAATGTCCCTAACGTCCCAGACATCCTAAATGTCCCATATGTCCCTAACGTCCCAGACGTCTCAGCTGTCCCATATGTCCCATATGTCCCTAATGTCCCAGGCGTCCTAAATGTCCCATATGTCCCATAAGTCCCTAATGTCCCAGGCGTTCTAAATGTCCCATATGTCCTTAACGTCCCAGACGTCTCAGATGTCCCATATGTCTTATATGTTCCTAATGTCCCAGGCGTCCCAGATGTCCCATATGTCCCATATGTCCGTAATGTCTCAGGCGTCCTAAATGTCCAATATGTCCTTAACGTCCCAGACGTCCCAGACGTCCTAGATGTCCCATATGTCCCTAACGTCCCAGACGTCCCAGATGTCCCATATGTCCCATATGTCCCTAATGTTCCAGGCGTCATAGATGTTCCATATGTTCCTAACGACCCAGACGTCCTAAATGTCCCATATGTCCCTAACGTCCCAGACGTCCCAGATGTCCCATATGTCCCATATGTCCCTAATGTTCCAGGCGTCATAGATGTTCCATATTTTCCTAACGACCCAGACGTCCTAAATGTCCCATATGTCCCTAACGTCCCAGACGTCCCAGCTGTCCCGTATGTCCCTAACGTCCCAGACGTCCCAGACGTCCTAGATGTCCCATATGTCCCTAACGTCTCAGACGTCCTAGATCTATTATATGTCCCTAACGTCCCAGACGTTCCAGACGTTCCAGACGTCCTAGATGTCCCATATGTCCTTAACGTCCCAGGCGTCCCAGATGTCCCATATGTCAGTAACGTCCCAGACGTCCCAGATGTCCCATATGTCCCATATGTCCCTAATGTCTTAGGCGTCCTAAATGTTTCATATGTCCCTAACGTCCCAGACGTCCTAAATGCCCATATGTCCCTAACGTCCCAGACGTCCCTGCTGTCCCGTATGTCCCTAACGTCCCAGACTTCCCAGGCGTCCAAGATGTCTTATATGTCCCTAACGTCCTAGACATCCCAGATGTCCCATATGTCCCTAACGTCCCAGACGTCTCAGATATCTCATATGTTTCATATGTCCCATATGTCCCTAATGTCCTATGCGTCCCAGATGTCCCATATGTCCCATATATACCTAATGTCCCAGGCGTCCTAAATGTCCCATTTGTCCTTAACGTCCCAGACGTCCCATACGTCCTAGATGTCCCATATGTGCCTAACGTCCCAGACGTCCTAGATGTCCCATTTGTCCCACATGTCCCTAATGTCCCAGGCGTCCTAGATGTTCCATATGTCCCTAACGTCCCAGACGTCCTAAATGTCCCATATGTCCCTAACATCCCAGACGTCCCAGAAGTCCCATTTGTCCCACATGTCCCTAATGTCCCAGGCGTCCTAGATGTTCCATATGTCCCTAACGTCCCAGACGTCCTAAATGTCCCATATGTCCCTAACGTCCCAGACGTCCCAGATGTCCCATTTGTCCCACATGTCCCTAATGTCCCAGGCGTCCTAGATGTTCCATATGTCCTTAACGTCCCAGACGTCCTAAATGTTCCATATGTCCCTAACATCCCAGACGTCCCAGATGTCCCATATGTACCATATGTCCCTAATGTCCCAGGCGTCCTAGATGTCCCATATGTCCCTAATGTCCCAGGTGTCCTAAATGTCCCATATGTCCTTAACGTCCCAGACGTCCCAAATGTCCCATATGTCCCTAACGTCCCAGACGTCCCAGATGTCCCATATGTACCATATGTCCCTAATGTCCCAAACGTCCTAGATGTCCCATATGTCCCTAAAGTCCCAGGTGTCCTAAATGTCCCATATGTCCTTAACGTCCCAGACGTGCGAGATGTCCCATATGTCCCTAAAGTCCCAAACGTTACAGATGTCTCATATGTCCCATATGTTTCTAATGTCCCAGGCGTCTTAGATGTTCCATATGTCCCTAACGTCTAAGACGTCCCAGCTGTCCCGTATGTCCCTAACGTCCCAGACGTCCCAGACGTCCTAGATGTCCCATATGTCCCTAACGTCTCAGATGTCCCATATGTCCCTAATGTCCCAGGCGTCCTATATGTTCCATATGTCCCTAACGTCCCAGACATCCTAAATGTCCTATATGTCCCTAACGTCCCAGACGTTCCAACTGTCCCGTATGCCCCTAACGTCCCAGACGTCCCAGACGTCCTAGATGTCCCATATGTCCCTAACAACCCAGACGTCCTAGATGTCCTATATGTCCCTAACGTCCCAGACGTCCCAGACGTCCCAGATGTCTCATATGTCTCATATGTCCCTAATGTCCAAGGCGTACCAGATGTTCCATATGTCCCATATGTCCCTAATGTCCCAGGCGTTCTAAATGTCCCATATGCCCTTAACGTCCCAGACGTCCCAGAAGTCCTAGATGTCCTATATGTCCTTAACGTCCCAGACGTTCCAGATGTCCCATATGACCCTAACGTCCCAAACGTCCCAGATGTTCCTAATGTCCCATATGTCTCGAATGTCCCAGGCGTCCTAGATGTTTCATATGTCCCTAACGTCTCAGACGTCCTAAATGTCCCATACGTCCCTAACGTCTCAGACGTCCCAGCTGTCGCGTATGTCCCTTACGTCCCAGACGTCCCAGACGTCCTAGATGTCCCATATGTCCCTAACGTCCCAGACGTCCTAGATGTCCCATATGTCCATAACGTCCCAGACGTCCCAGATGTCTCATATGTCCCATTTGTCCCTAATGTCCCAGGCGTCCTAGATGTTCCATATGTCCTTAACGTCCCAGACGTCCTAAATGTCCCATATGTCCCTAATGTCCCAGGCGTCCTAAATGTCTCATATGTCCTTAATGTCCCAGATGTCCCAGACGTCCAAGATGTCCCATATGTCCTTAACGTCCCAGACGTCCTAGATGTCCCATATGTCCCTAACGTCCCAGACGTCCCAGATGTCCCATATGTCCCATATGTCCCTAATGTTCCAGGCGTCATAGATGTTCCATATTTTCCTAACGACCCAGACGTCCTAAATGTCCCATATGTCCCTAACGTCCCAGACGTCCCAGCTGTCCCGTATGTCCCTAACGTCCCAGACGTCCCAGACGTCCTAGATGTCCCATATGTCCCTAACGTCCCAGACGTCCCAGATGTCCCATATGTCCCATATGTCCCTAATGTTCCAGGCGTCATAGATGTTCCATATGTTCCTAACGACCCAGACGTCCTAAATGTCCCATATGTCCCTAACGTCCCAGACGTCCCAGCTGTCCCGTATGTCCCTAACGTCCCAGACGTCCCAATTGTCCCGTATGTCCCTAACGTCCCAGACGTCCCAGACGTCCTAGATGTCCCATATGTCCCTAACGTCCCAGAGGTCCCAGATGTCCCATATGTCCCATATGTCCCTAATGTTCCAGGCGTCATAGATGTTCCATATGTTCCTAACGACCCAGACGTCCTAAATGTCCCATATGTCCCTAACGTCCCAGACGTCCCAGATGTCCCATATGTCCTATATGTCCCTAATGTTCCAGGCGTCATAGATGTTCCATATGTTCCTAACGACCCAGACGTCCTAAATGTCCCATATGTCCCTAACGTCCCAGACGTCCCAGATGTCCCATATGTCCCATATGTCCCTAATGTTCCAGGCGTCATAGATGTTCCATATTTTCCTAACGACCCAGACGTCCTAAATGTCCCATATGTCCCTAACGTCCCAGACGTCCCAGCTGTCCCGTATGTCCCTAACGTCCCAGACGTCCCAGACGTCCTAGATGTCCCATATGTCCCTAACGTTCCAGACGTCCCAGATGTCCCATATGTCCCATATGTCCCTAATGTTCCAGGCGTCATAGATGTTCCATATTTTACTAACGACCCAGACGTCCTAAATGTCCCATATGTCCCTAACGTCCCAGACGTCCCAGCTGTCCCGTATGTCCCTAACGTCCCAGACGTCCCAGACGTCCTAAATGTCCCATATGTTCCTAACGTCCCAGACATCCCAGCTGTCCCGTATGTCCCTAACGTCCCAGACGTCCCAGACGTCCCAGCTGTCCCGTATGTCCCTAACGTCCCAGACGTCCCAGACGTCCTAGATGTCCCATATGTCCTTAACGTCCCAGACGTCCCAGACGTCCTAGATGTCCCATATGTCCTTACAGTCTCAGACGTCCCAAATGTCCCTAATGTCCCAGGCTTCCTAAATATTCCATATGTCCCTAAAGTCCCAGACGTTCTAAATGTCCTATATGTCCCTAACGTCTCAGACGTCCCAGATGTCCCGTATGACCCTAACGTCCCAGACGTCCCAGATGTCCCATACGTCCCATATGACCTTAATGTCCCAGGCTTCCTAAATGTTCTATATGTCCCTAACGTCCCAGACGTCCTAATTGTCCTATATGTCCCTAACGTCCCAGACGTCCTAGCTGTCCCGTATGTCCCTAACGTCCCAGACGTCCTAAATGTCCCATATGTCCTATATGTCCCTAATGTCCCAGACGTCCCAGATGTACCATATGTCCCTAACGTCCCAGACGTCCTAGATGTCCCATATGCCCCTAACGTCCCAGACGTCCCTGATGTCCCATTTGTCCCATATGTCCCAGGCGTCCCAGATGTCCCATATGTCCCATATGTCCCTAATGTCCCAGGCGTCCTAAATGTCCCATATGTCCTTAACGGTCCAGACGTCCAAGACGTCCTAGATGTCCCATATGTCCCTAACGTCCCAGACGTCCCAGACGTCCCATATGTCCCTAACGTCCCAGACGTCCCAGATGTTCCATATGTCCCATATGTCCCTAATGTCTAAAACGTCCTAGATGTTCCATATGTTCCTAACGTCCCAAACGTCCTAAATGTCCCATATGTCCTTAACGTCCCAGACGTCCCAGCTGTCCCGTATGTCCTTAACGTCCCAGACATCCCAGACGTCCTAGATGTCTTATATATCCCTAACGTCACAGACGTCCCAGATGTCCCATATGTCCCATATGTCCCTAATGTCTCGGGCGTCCCAGATGTCCCACATGTCCCATATGTCCCTAATGTCCCAGGCGTCCTAAATGTCCTATTTATCCTTAACGTCTCAGACGTCCCAAACGTTTTAGATGTCCCATATGTCCTTAACGTCCCAGACGTCCCAGATGTCCCATATGTCCCATATGTCCCTATTGTCCCGGGCGTCCTAAATGTCCCATATATCCTCAACGTCCCAGACGTCCCAGACGTCCTAGATATCCCATATGTCCTTAACGTCCCAGACGTCCCAGACGTCCCAGATGTCCCATATGTCCCATATGTCCCTAACGTCCCAGGCGTCCCAGATGTCCCATATGTTCCATCTGTCCTTAATGTCTCAGGCGTCCTTAATGTCCCATATGTCCTTAACGTCCCAGATGTCCAAGACGTCCTAGATGTCCCATATGTCCTTAACGTCCCAGACGTCCCAAATGTCCCATATGTCCCTACCGTCCCAAACGTCCCAGATGTCCCATATGTTCCTTATGTCCCTAATGTTCCAAGCGTCCTAGATGTTCCAAATGTCTCTAACGTCCCAGACATCCTAAATGTCCCATATGTCCCTAACGTCCCAGACGTCTCAGCTATCCCATATGTCCCATATGTCCCTAATGTCCCAGGCGTCCTAAATGTCCCATATGTCCCATAAGTATCTAATGTCCCAGGCGTTCTAAGTGTCCCATATGTCCTTAACGTCCCAGACGTCTCAGACGTCCTAGATGTCCAATATGTCCTTAACGTCCCAGACGTCTTAGATGTCCCATATGTCCCATATGTCCCTAATGTCCCAGGCGTCCTAAATGTCCAATATGTCCTTAACGTCCCAGACGTCCCAGACGTCCTAGATGTCCCATATGTCCCTAACGTCCCAGACGTCCCAGATGTCTTATATGTCCCATATGTCCCTAATGTTCCAGGCGTCATAGATGTTCCATATGTTCCTAACGACCCAGACGTCCTAAATGTCCCATATGTCCCTAACGTCCCAGACGTCCCAGCTGTCCCGTATGTCCCTAACGTCCCAGACATCCCAGACGTCCCAGATGTTAAATATGTCCCTAACGTCTCAGATGTCCCAGATGTTCCATATGTCCTATATGTCCCTAATGTCCCAGACGTCCCAGATGTCCCATATGTCCCTAACGTCACAAACGTCCCAGATGTCCCATATGCCCCTAACGTCCCAGACGTCCCAGATGTCCCATATATCCTTAATGTCCCAGGCGTCCCAGATGTCCCATATGTCCCTAATATCCCAGTCGTCCTCAATGTCCCATATGTCCTTAACGTCCCAGACGTCCCAGATGTCCCATATGTCCCTAACGTCCCAGACGTCCCAGATGTCCCATATGTCCCATATGTCCCTAATGTCTAAGACGTCCTAGATGTTCCATATGTTCCTAACGTCCCAAACGTCCCAAATGTGCCCATATGTCCTTAATGTCCCAGACGTCCCAGCTGTTCCGTATGTCCCTAACGTCCCAGACGTTCTAAATGTCCCATATGTCCCTAACGTCTCAGACGTTTCAGCTGTCCCGTATGTCCCTAACGTTTCAGACGTCCCAGATGTCCCATACGTCCCATATGTCCTTAATGTCCCAGGTTTCCTAAATGTTCTATATGTCCCTAACGTCCCAGACGTCCTAATTGTCCTATATGTCCCTAACGTCCCAGACGTCCTAGCTGTCCCGTATGTCCCTAACGTCCCAGACGTCCTAAATGTCCCATATGTCCTATATGTCCCTAATGTCCCAGACGTCCCAGATGTACCATATGTCCCTAACGTCCCAGACGTCCCAGATGTCCCATATGCCCCTAACGTCCCAGACGTCCCAGATGTCCCATTTGTCCCATATGTTCCAGGCGTCCCAGATGTCCCATATGTCCCATATGTCCCTAATGTACCAGGCGTCCTAAATGTCCCATATGTCCTTAACGTCCCAGACGTCCAAGACGTCCTAGATGTCCCATATGTCCCTAACGTCCCAGACGTCCAAGATGTCCCATATGTCCCTAACGTCCCAGACGTCCCAGATGTCCCATATGTCCCATATGTCCCTAATGTCCATGACGTCCTAGATGTTCCATATGTTCCTAACGTCCCAAACGTCCTAAATGTCTCATATGTCCTTAACGTCCCAGACGTCCCAGCTGTCCCGTATGTCCTTAACGTCCCAGACATCCCAGACGTCCTAGATGTCTTATATGTCCCGAACGTCTCAGACGTCCTAGATGCTCTATATGTCCCTAACGTCACAGACGTCCCAGATGTCCCATATGTCCCATATGTCGCTAATGTCCCAGGCGTCCTAAATGTCCTATTTATCCTTAACGTCTCAGACGTCTCAAACGTTTTAGATGTCCCATATGTTCTTAACGTCCCAGACGTCCCAAATGTCCCATATGTCCCATATGTCCCTAATGTCCCGGCGTCCTAAATGTCCCATATGTCCTCAACGTCCCAGACGTCCCAGACGTCCTAGATATCCCATATGTCCTTAGCGTCCCAGACGTCCCAGACGTCCCAGATGTCCCATATGTCCCATATGTCCCTAACGTCCCAGGCGTCCCAGATGTCCCATATGTCCCTACCGTCCCAAACGTCCCAGATGTTCCATATGTTCCATATGTCCCTAATGTTCCAAGCGTCCTAGATGTTCCAAATGTCCCTAACGTCCCAGACATCCTAAATGTCCCATATGTCCCTAACGTCCCAGACGTCTCAGCTGTCCCATATGTCCCATATGTCCCTAATGTCCCAGGCCTCCTAAATGTCCCATATGTCCCATAAGTCCCTAATGTCCCAGGCGTTCTAAATGTCCCATATGTCCTTAACGTCCCAGACGTCTCAGACGTCCTAGATGTCCGATACGTCTGTAACGTCCCAGACGTCCCAGACGTCCCAGATGTCCCATATGTCTCATATGTCCCTAATGTCCCAGGCGTCCCAGATGTCCCATATGTCTCATATGTCCGTAATGTCTCAGGCGTCCTAAATGTCCAATATGTCCTTAACGTCCCAGACGTCCCAAATGTCCCATATGTCCCTACCGTCCCAAACGTCCCAGATGTTCCATATGTTCCATATGTCCCTAATGTTCCAAGCGTCCTAGATGTTCCAAATGTCCCTAACGTCCCAGACATCCTAAATGTCCCATATGTCCCTAACGTCCCAGACGTCTCAGCTGTCCCATATGTCCCATATGTCCCTAATGTCCCAGGCCTCCTAAATGTCCCATATGTCCCATAAGTCCCTAATGTCCCAGGCGTTCTAAATGTCCCATATGTCCTTAACGTCCCAGACGTCTCAGACGTCCTAGATGTCCGATACGTCTGTAACGTCCCAGACGTCCCAGACGTCCCAGATGTCCCATATGTCTCATATGTCCCTAATGTCCCAGGCGTCCCAGATGTCCCATATGTCTCATATGTCCGTAATGTCTCAGGCGTCCTAAATGTCCAATATGTCCTTAACGTCCCAGACGTCCCAGACGTCCTAGATATCCCATATGTCCCTAACGTCCCAGACGTCCCAGATGTCCCATATTTCCCATATGTCCCTAATGTTCCAGGCGTCATAGATGTTCTATATGTTCCTAACGACCCACACGTCCTAAATGTCCCATATGTCTCTAACGTCCCAGACGTCCCAGATGTCCCATATGTCCCATATGTCCCTAATGTTCCAGGCGTCATAGATGTTCTATATTTTCCTAACGACCCAGACGTCCTAAATGTCCCATATGTCCCTAACGTCCCAGACGTCCCAGCTGTCCCGTATGTCCCTAACGTCCCAGACGTCCCAGACGTCCTAGATGTCCCATATGTCCCTAACGTCTCAGACGTCCTAGATCTATTATATGTCCCTAACGTCCCAGACGTTCCAGACGTTCCAGACGTCCTAGATGTCCCATATGTCCTTAACGTCCCAGGCGTCCCAGATGTCCCATATGTCCCTAACGTCCCAGACGTCCAGATGTCCCATATGTCCCATATGTCCCTAATGTCCCAGGCGTCCTAAATGTTTCATATGTCCCTAACGTCCCAGACGTCCTAAATGCCCATATGTCCCTAACGTCCCAGACGTCCCTGCTGTCCCGTATGTCCCTAACGTCCCAGACTTCCCAGGCGTCCAAGATGTCTTATATGTCCCTAACGTCCTAGACATCCCAGATGTCCCATATGTCCCTAACGTCCCAGACGTCTCAGATATCTCATATGTTTCATATGTTCCATATGTCCCTAATGTCCTATGCGTCCCAGATGTCCCATATGTCCCATATATACCTAATGTCCCAGGCGTCCTAAATGTCCCATTTGTCCTTAACGTCCCAGACGTCCCATACGTCCTAGATGTCCCATATGTGCCTAACGTCCCAGACGTCCTAGATGTCCCATTTGTCCCACATGTCCCTAATGTCCCAGGCGTCCTAGATGTTCCATATGTCCCTAACGTCCCAGACGTCCTAAATGTCCCATATGTCCCTAACATCCCAGACGTCCCAGATGTCCATTTGTTCCACATGTCCCTAATGTCCCAGGCGTCCTAGATGTTCCATATGTCCCTAACGTCCCAGACGTCCTAAATGTCCCATATGTCCCTAACGTCCCAGACGTCCCAGATGTCCCATTTGTCCCACATGTCCCTAATGTCCCAGGCGTCCTAGATGTTCCATATGTCCTTAACGTCCCAGACGTCCTAAATGTCCCATATGTCCCTAACATCCCAGACGTCCCAGATGTCCCATATGTACCATATGTCCCTAATGTCCCATGCGTCCTAGATGTCCCATATGTCCCTAATGTCCCAGGTGTCCTAAATGTCCCATATGTCCTTAACGTCCCAGACGTCCCAGATGTCCCATATGTACCATATGTCCCTAATGTCCCAAACGTCCTAGATGTCCCATATGTCCCTAAAGTCCCAGGTGTCCTAAATGTCCCATATGTCCTTAACGTCCCAGACGTGCGAGATGTCCCATATGTCCCTAAAGTCCCAAACGTTACAGATGTCTCATATGTCCCATATGTTTCTAATGTCCCAGGCGTCTTAGATGTTCCATATGTCCCTAACGTCCCAGACGTCCCAGCTGTCCCGTATGTCCCTAACGTCCCAGACGTCCCAGACGTCCTAGATGTCCCATATGTCCCTAACGTCTCAGATGTCCCATATGTCCCTAATGTCCCAGGCGTCCTATATGTTCCATATGTCCCTAACGTCCCAGACATCCTAAATGTCCTATATGTCCCTAACGTCCCAGACGTTCCAACTGTCCCGTATGTCCCTAACGTCCCAGACGTCCCAGACGTCCTAGATGTCCCATATGTCCCTAACAACCCAGACGTCCTAGATGTCCTATATGTCCCTAACGTCCCAGACGTCCCAGACGTCCCAGATGTCTCATATGTCTCATATGTCCCTAATGTCCAAGGCGTACCAGATGTTCCATATGTCCCATATGTCCCTAATGTCCCAGGCGTTCTAAATGTCCCATATGTCCTTAACGTCCCAGACGTTCCAGACGTCCTAGATGTCCTATATGTCCTTAACGTCCCAGACGTCCCAGACGTCCCAGATGTCCCATATGTCCCATATGTCCCTAATGTCCCAGGCGTCCTAAACGTCCAATATGTCCCTAACGTCCCAGACGTCCCAGACGTCCTAGATGTCCCATATGTCCCTAACGTTCCAGACGTCCCAGATGTCTTATATGTCCCATATGTCCCTAATGTCCCAGGCGTCCTAAATGTCCCATATGTCCTTAACGGTCCAGACGTCCAAGACGTCCTAGATGTCCCATATGTCCCTAACGTCCCAGACGTCCCAGATGTCCCATATGTCCCATATGTCCCTAATGTCCCAGGCGTCCTAAATGTCCCATATGTCCTTAACGGTCCAGACGTCCAAGACGTCCTAGATGTCCCATATGTCCCTAACGTCCCAGACGTCCCAGATGTCCCATATGTCCCTAACGTCCCAGACGTCCCAGATGTTCCATATGTCCCATATGTCCCTAATGTCTAAAACGTCCTAGATGTTCCATATGTTCCTAACGTCCCAAACGTCCTAAATGTCCCATATGTCCTTAACGTCCCAGACGTCCCAGCTGTCCCGTATGTCCTTAACGTCCCAGACATCCCAGACGTCCTAGATGTCTTATATATCCCTAACGTCACAGACGTCCCAGATGTCCCATATGTCCCATATGTCCCTAATGTCTCGGGCGTCCCAGATGTCCCACATGTCCCATATGTCCCTAATGTCCCAGGCGTCCTAAATGTCCTATTTATCCTTAACGTCTCAGACGTCCCAAACGTTTTAGATGTCCCATATGTCCTTAACGTCCCAGACGTCCCAGATGTCCCATATGTCCCATATGTCCCTATTGTCCCGGGCGTCCTAAATGTCCCATATGTCCTCAACGTCCCAGACGTCCCAGACGTCCTAGATATCCCATATGTCCTTAACGTCCCAGACGTCCCAGACGTCCCAGATGTCCCATATGTCCTATATGTCCCTAACGTCCCAGGCGTCCCAGATGTCCCATATGTTCCATCTGTCCTTAATGTCTCAGGCGTCCTTAATGTCCCATATGTCCTTAACGCCCCAGATGTCCAAGACGTCCTAGATGTCCCATATGTCCTTAACGTCCCAGACGTCCCAAATGTCCCATATGTCCCTACCGTCCCAAACGTCCCAGATGTCCCATATGTTCCTTATGTCCCTAATGTTCCAAGCGTCCTAGATGTTCCAAATGTCCCTAACGTCCCAGACATCCTAAATGTCCCATATGTCCCTAACGTCCCAGACGTCTCAGCTATCCCATATGTCCCATATGTCCCTAATGTCCCAGGCGTCCTAAATGTCCCATATGTCCCATAAGTCCCTAATGTCCCAGGCGTTCTAAATGTCCCATATGTCCTTAACGTCCCAGACGTCTCAGACGTCCTAGATGTCCAATATGTCCTTAACGTCCCAGACGTCCCAGATGTCCCATATGTCCCATATGTCCCTAATGTCCCAGGCGTCCTAAATGTCCAATATGTCCTTAACGTCCCAGACGTCCCAGACGTCCTAGATGTCCCATATGTCCCTAACGTCCCAGACGTCCCAGATGTCTTATATGTCCCATATGTCCCTAATGTTCCAGGCGTCATAGATGTTCCATATGTTCCTAACGACCCAGACGTCCTAAATGTCCCATATGTCCCTAACGTCCCAGACGTCCCAGCTGTCCCGTATGTCCCTAACGTCCCAGACATCCCAGACGTCCCAGATGTTAAATATGTCCCTAACGTCTCAGATGTCCCAGATGTTCCATATGTCCTATATGTCCCTAATGTCCCAGACGTCCCAGATGTCCCATATGTCCCTAACGTCACAAACGTCCCAGATGTCCCATATGCCCCTAACGTCCCAGACGTCCCAGATGTCCCATATATCCTTAATGTCCCAGGCGTCCCAGATGTCCCATATGTCCCTAATATCTCAGTCGTCCTCAATGTCCCATATGTCCTTAACGTCCCAGACGTCCCAGATGTCCCATATGTCCCTAACGTCCCAGACGTCCCAGATGTCCCATATGTCCCATATGTCCCTAATGTCTAAGACGTCCTAGATGTTCCATATGTTCCTAACGTCCCAAACGTCCCAAATGTGCCCATATGTCCTTAATGTCCCAGACGTCCCAGCTGTTCCGTATGTCCCTAACGTCCCAGACGTTCTAAATGTCCCATATGTCCCTAACGTCTCAGACGTTTCAGCTGTCCCGTATGTCCCTAACGTTTCAGACGTCCCAGATGTCCCATACGTCCCATATGTCCTTAATGTCCCAGGTTTCCTAAATGTTCTATATGTCCCTAACGTCCCAGACGTCCTAATTGTCCTATATGTCCCTAACGTCCCAGACGTCCTAGCTGTCCCGTATGTCCCTAACGTCCCAGACGTCCTAAATGTCCCATATGTCCTATATGTCCCTAATGTCCCAGACGTCCCAGATGTACCATATGTCCCTAACGTCCCAGACGTCCCAGATGTCCCATATGCCCCTAACGTCCCAGACGTCCCAGATGTCCCATTTGTCCCATATGTTCCAGGCGTCCCAGATGTCCCATATGTCCCATATGTCCCTAATGTACCAGGCGTCCTAAATGTCCCATATGTCCTTAACGTCCCAGACGTCCAAGACGTCCTAGATGTCCCATATGTCCCTAACGTCCCAGACGTCCAAGATGTCCCATATGTCCCTAACGTCCCAGACGTCCCAGATGTCCCATATGTCCCATATGTCCCTAATGTCTATGACGTCCTAGATGTTCCATATGTTCCTAACGTCCCAAACGTCCTAAATGTCTCATATGTCCTTAACGTCCCAGACGTCCCAGCTGTCCCGTATGTCCTTAACGTCCCAGACATCCCAGACGTCCTAGATGTCTTATATGTCCCGAACGTCTCAGACGTCCTAGATGCTCTATATGTCCCTAACGTCACAGACGTCCCAGATGTCCCATATGTCCCATATGTCGCTAATGTCCCAGGCGTCCTAAATGTCCTATTTATCCTTAACGTCTCAGACGTCTCAAACGTTTTAGATGTCCCATATGTTCTTAACGTCCCAGACGTCCCAGATGTCCCATATGTCCCATATGTCCCTAATGTCCCGGGCGTCCTAAATGTCCCATATGTCCTCAACGTCCCAGACGTCCCAGACGTCCTAGATATCCCATATGTCCTTAGCGTCCCAGACGTCCCAGACGTCCCAGATGTCCCATATGTCCCATATGTCCCTAACGTCCCAGGCGTCCCAGATGTCCCATATGTTCCATCTGTCCTTAATGTCTCAGGCGTCCTTAATGTCCCATATGTCCTTAACGTCCCAGACGTCCCAAATGTCCCATATGTCCCTACCGTCCCAAACGTCCCAGATGTTCCATATGTTCCATATGTCCCTAATGTTCCAAGCGTCCTAGATGTTCCAAATGTCCCTAACGTCCCAGACATCCTAAATGTCCCATATGTCCCTAACGTCCCAGACGTCTCAGCTGTCCCATATGTCCCATATGTCCCTAATGTCCCAGGCCTCCTAAATGTCCCATATGTCCCATAAGTCCCTAATGTCCCAGGCGTTCTAAATGTCCCATATGTCCTTAACGTCCCAGACGTCTCAGACGTCCTAGATGTCCGATACGTCTGTAACGTCCCAGACGTCCCAGACGTCCCAGATGTCCCATATGTCTCATATGTCCCTAATGTCCCAGGCGTCCCAGATGTCCCATATGTCTCATATGTCCGTAATGTCTCAGGCGTCCTAAATGTCCAATATGTCCTTAACGTCCCAGACGTCCCAGACGTCCTAGATATCCCATATGTCCCTAACGTCCCAGACGTCCCAGATGTCCCATATGTCCCATATGTCCCTAATGTTCCAGGCGTCATAGATGTTCTATATGTTCCTAACGACCCAGACGTCCTAAATGTCCCATATGTCTCTAACGTCCCAGACGTCCCAGATGTCCCATATGTCCCATATGTCCCTAATGTTCCAGGCGTCATAGATGTTCTATACGTCCTAAATGTCCCATATGTCCCTAACGTCCCAGACGTCCCAGCTGTCCCGTATGTCCCTAACGTCCCAGACGTCCCAGACGTCCTAGATGTCCCATATGTCCCTAACGTCTCAGACGTCCTAGATCTATTATATGTCCCTAACGTCCCAGACGTTCCAGACGTTCCAGACGTCCTAGATGTCCCATATGTCCTTAACGTCCCAGGCGTCCCAGATGTCCCATACGTCCCTAACGTCCCAGACGTCCCAGATGTCCCATATGTCCCATATGTCCCTAATGTCCCAGGCGTCCTAAATGTTTCATATGTCCCTAACGTCCCAGACGTCCTAAATGCCCATATGTCCCTAACGTCCCAGACGTCCCTGCTGTCCCGTATGTCCCTAACGTCCCAGACTTCCCAGGCGTCCAAGATGTCTTATATGTCCCTAACGTCCTAGACATCCCAGATGTCCCATATGTCCCTAACGTCCCAGACGTCTCAGATATCTCATATGTTTCATATGTTCCATATGTCCCTAATGTCCTATGCGTCCCAGATGTCCCATATGTCCCATATATACCTAATGTCCCAGGCGTCCTAAATGTCCCATTTGTCCTTAACGTCCCAGACGTCCCATACGTCCTAGATGTCCCATATGTGCCTAACGTCCCAGACGTCCTAGATGTCCCATTTGTCCCACATGTCCCTAATGTCCCAGGCGTCCTAGATGTTCCATATGTCCCTAACGTCCCAGACGTCCTAAATGTCCCATATGTCCCTAACATCCCAGACGTCCCAGATGTCCCATTTGTTCCACATGTCCCTAATGTCCCAGGCGTCCTAGATGTTCCATATGTCCCTAACGTCCCAGACGTCCTAAATGTCCCATATGTCCCTAACGTCCCAGACGTCCCAGATGTCCCATTTGTCCCACATGTCCCTAATGTCCCAGGCGTCCTAGATGTTCCATATGTCCTTAACGTCCCAGACGTCCTAAATGTCCCATATGTCCCTAACATCCCAGACGTCCCAGATGTCCCATATGTACCATATGTCCCTAATGTCCCAGGCGTCCTAGATGTCCCATATGTCCCTAATGTCCCAGGTGTCCTAAATGTCCCATATGTCCTTAACGTCCCAGACGTCCCAGATGTCCCATATGTACCATATGTCCCTAATGTCCCAAACGTCCTAGATGTCCCATATGTCCCTAAAGTCCCAGGTGTCCTAAATGTCCCATATGTCCTTAACGTCCCAGACGTGCGAGATGTCCCATATGTCCCTAAAGTCCCAAACGTTACAGATGTCTCATATGTCCCATATGTTTCTAATGTCCCAGGCGTCTTAGATGTTCCATATGTCCCTAACGTCCCAGACGTCCCAGCTGTCCCGTATGTCCCTAACGTCCCAGACGTCCCAGACGTCCTAGATGTCCCATATGTCCCTAACGTCTCAGATGTCCCATATGTCCCTAATGTCCCAGGCGTCCTATATGTTCCATATGTCCCTAACGTCCCAGACATCCTAAATGTCCTATATGTCCCTAACGTCCCAGACGTTCCAACTGTCCCGTATGTCCCTAACGTCCCAGACGTCCCAGACGTCCTAGATGTCCCATATGTCCCTAACAACCCAGACGTCCTAGATGTCCTATATGTCCCTAACGTCCCAGACGTCCCAGACGTCCCAGATGTCTCATATGTCTCATATGTCCCTAATGTCCAAGGCGTACCAGATGTTCCATATGTCCCATATGTCCCTAATGTCCCAGGCGTTCTAAATGTCCCATATGTCCTTAACGTCCCAGACGTTCCAGACGTCCTAGATGTCCTATATGTCCTTAACGTCCCAGACGTCCCAGACGTCCCAGATGTCCCATATGTCCCATATGTCCCTAATGTCCCAGGCGTCCTAAATGTCCAATATGTCCCTAACGTCCCAGACGTCCCAGACGTCCTAGATGTCCCATATGTCCCTAACGTTCCAGACGTCCCAGATGTCTTATATGTCCCATATGTCCCTAATGTTCCAGTCGTCATAGATGTTCCATATGTTCCTAACGACCCAGACGTCCTAAATGTCCCATATGTCCCTAACGTCCCAGACGTCCCAGCTGTCCCATATGTCCCTAACGTCCCAGACATCCCAGACGTCTCAGATGTTAAATATGTCCCTAACGTCTCAGATGTCCCATATGTTCCATATGTCCTATATGTCCCTAATGTCCCAGACGTCCCAGATGTCCCATATGTCCCTAACGTCACAAACGTCCCAGATGTCCCATATGCCCCTAACGTCCCAGACGTCCCAGATGTCCCATATATCCTTAATGTCCCAGGCGTCCCAGATGTCCCATATGTCCCTAATATCCCAGTCGTCCTCAATGTCCCATATGTCCTTAACGTCCCAGACGTCCCAGATGTCCCATATGTCCCTAACGTCCCAGACGTCCCAGATGTGCCATATGTCCCATATGTCCCTAATGTCTAAGACGTCCTAGATGTTCCATATGTTCCTAACGTCCCAAACGTCCCAAATGTGCCCATATGTCCTTAATGTCCCAGACGTCCCAGCTGTTCCGTATGTCCCTAACGTCCCAGACGTTCTAAATGTCCCATATGTCCCTAACGTCTCAGACGTCCCAGCTGTCCCGTATGTCCCTAACGTTTCAGACGTCCCAGATGTCCCATACGTCCCATATGTCCTTAATGTCCCAGGTTTCCTAAATGTTCTATATGTCCCTAACGTCCCAGACGTCCTAATTGTCCTATATGTCCCTAACGTCCCAGACGTCCTAGCTGTCCCGTATGTCCCTAACGTCCCAGACGTCCTAAATGTCCCATATGTCCTATATGTCCCTAATGTCCCAGACGTCCCAGATGTACCATATGTCCCTAACGTCCCAGACGTCTCAGATGTCTCATATGCCCCTAACGTCCCAGACGTCCCAGATGTCCCATTTGTCCCATATGTTCCAGGCGTCCCAGATGTCCCATATGTCCCATATGTCCCTAATGTACCAGGCGTCCTAAATGTCCCATATGTCCTTAACGTCCCAGACGTCCAAGACGTCCTAGATGGCCCATATGTCCCTAACGTCCCAGACGTCCAAGATGTCCCATATGTCCCTAACGTCCCAGACGTCCCAGACGTCCCATATGTCCCATATGTCCCTAATGTCTAAGACGTCCTAGATGTTCCATATGTTCCTAACGTCCCAAACGTCCTAAATGTCTCATATGTCCTTAACGTCCCAGACGTCCAAGACGTCCTAGATGTCCCATATGTCCCTAACGTCCCAGACGTCCAAGATGTCCCATATGTCCCTAACGTCCCAGACGTCCCAGATGTCCCATATGTCCCATATGTCCCTAATGTCTAAGACGTCCTAGATGTCCCATATGTCCCTAACGTCCCAGACGTCCAAGATGTCCCATATGTCCCTAACGTCCCAGACGTCCCAGATGTCCCATATGTCCCATATGTCCCTAATGTCTAAGGCGTCCTAGATGTTCCATATTTTCCTAACGACCCAGACGTCCTAAATGTCCCATATGTCCCTAACGTCCCAGACGTCCCAGCTGTCCCGTATGTCCCTAACGTCCCAGACGTCCCAGACGTCCTAGAAGTCCCATATTTCCCTAACGTCTCAGACGTCCTAGATCTATTATATGTCCCTAACGTCCCAGACGTTACAGACGTTCCAGACGTCCTAGATGTCCCATATGTCTTTAACGTCCCAGGCGTCCCAGATGTCCCATATGTCCCATATGTCCCATATGTCCGTAATGTCTCAGGCGTCCTAAATGTCCAATATGTCCTTAACGTCCCAGACGTCCCAGACGTCCTAGATATCCCATATGTCCCTAACGTCCCAGACGTCCCAGATGTCCCATATGTCCCATATGTCCGTAATGTCTCACGCGTCCTAAATGTCCAATATGTCCTTAACGTCCCAGACGTCCCAGACGTCCTAGATATCCCATATGTCCCTAACGTCCCAGACGTCCCAGATGTCCCATATGTCCCATATGTCCCTAATGTTCCAGGCGTCATAGATGTTCTATATGTTCCTAACGACCCAGACGTCCTAAATGTCCCATATGTCTCTAACGTCCCAGACGTCCCAGATGTCCCATATGTCTCATATGTCCCTAATGTTCCAGGCGTCATAGATGTTCCATATTTTCCTAACGACCCAGACGTCCTAAATGTCCCATATGTCCCTAACGTCCCAGACGTCCCAGCTGTCCCGTATGTCCCTAACGTCCCAGACGTCCCAGACGTCCTAGATGTCCCATATGTCCCTAACGTCTCAGACGTCCTAGATCTATTATATGTCCCTAACGTCCCAGACGTTCCAGACGTTCCAGACGTCCTAGATGTCCCATATGTCCTTAACGTCCCAGGCGTCCCAGATGTCCCATATGTCCCTAACGTCCCAGACGTCCCAGATGTCCCATATGTCCCATATGTCCTTAATGTCCCAGGCGTCCTAAATGTTTCATATGTCCCTAACGTCCCAGACGTCCTAAATGCCCATATGTCCCTAACGTCCCAGACGTCCCTGCTGTCCCGTATGTCCCTAACGTCCCAGACTTCCCAGGCGTCCAAGATGTCTTATATGTCCCTAACGTCCTAGACATCCCAGATGTCCCATATGTCCCTAACGTCCCAGACGTCTCAGATATCTCATATGTTTCATATGTTCCATATGTCCCTAATGTCCTATGCGTCCCAGATGTCCCATATGTCCCATATATACCTAATGTCCCAGGCGTCCTAAATGTCCCATTTGTCCTTAACGTCCCAGACGTCCCATACGTCCTAGATGTCCCATATGTGCCTAACGTCCCAGACGTCCTAGATGTCCCATTTGTCCCACATGTCCCTAATGTCCCAGGCGTCCTAGATGTTCCATATGTCCCTAACGTCCCAGACGTCCTAAATGTCCCATATGTCCCTAACATCCCAGACGTCCCAGATGTCCCATTTGTCCCACATGTCCCTAATGTCCCAGGCGTCCTAGATGTTCCATATGTCCTTAACGTCCCAGACGTCCTAAATGTCCCATATGTCCCTAACATCCCAGACGTCCCAGATGTCCCATATGTACCATATGTCCCTAATGTCCCAGGCGTCCTAGATGTCCCATATGTCCCTAATGTCCCAGGTGTCCTAAATGTCCCATATGTCCTTAACGTCCCAGACGTCCCAGATGTCCCATATGTACCATATGTCCCTAATGTCCCAAACGTCCTAGATGTCCCATATGTCCCTAAAGTCCCAGGTGTCCTAAATGTCCCATATGTCCTTAACGTCCCAGACGTGCGAGATTTCCCATATGTCATTAAAGTCTCAAACGTTACAGATGTCTCATATGTCCCATATGTTTCTAATGTCCCAGGCGTCTTAGATGTTCCATATGTCCCTAACGTCCCAGACGTCCCAGCTGTCCCGTATGTCCCTAACGTCCCAGACGTCCCAGACGTCCTAGATGTCCCATATGTCCCTAACGTCTCAGATGTCCCATATGTCCCTAATGTCCCAGGCGTCCTATATGTTCCATATGTCCCTAACGTCCCAGACATCCTAAATGTCCTATATGTCCCTAACGTCCCAGACGTTCCAACTGTCCCGTATGTCCCTAACGTCCCAGACGTCCCAGACGTCCTAGATGTCCCATATGTCCCTAACAACCCAGACGTCCTAGATGTCCTATATGCCCTAACGTCCCAGACGTCCCAGACGTCCCAGATGTCTCATATGTCTCATATGTCCCTAATGTCCAAGGCGTACCAGATGTTCCATATGTCCCATATGTCCCTAATGTCCCAGGCGTTTTAAATGTCCCATATGTCCTTAACGTCCCAGACGTTCCAGACGTCCTAGATGTCCTATATGTCCTTAACGTCCCAGACGTCCCAGACGTCCCAGATGTCCCATATGTCCCATATGTCCCTAATGTCCCAGGCGTCCTAAATGTCCAATATGTCCTTAACGTCCCAGACGTCCCAGACGTCCTAGATGTCCCATATGTCCCTAACGTTCCAGACGTCCCAGATGTCTTATATGTCCCATATGTCCCTAATGTTCCAGGCGTCATAGATGTTCCATATGTTCCTAACGACCCAGACGTCCTAAATGTCCCATATGTCCCTAACGTCCCAGACGTCCCAGCTATCCCATATGTTAAATATGTCCCTAACGTCTCAGATGTCCCAGATGTTCCATATGTCCTATATGTCCCTAATGTCCCAGACGTCCCAGATGTCCCATATGTCCCTAACGTCACAAACGTCCCAGATGTCCCATATGCCCCTAACGTCCCAGACGTCCCAGATGTCCCATATATCCTTAATGTCCCAGGCGTCCCAGATGTCCCATATGTCCCTAATATCCCAGTCGTCCTCAATGTCCCATATGTCCTTAACGTCCCAGACGTCCCAGATGTCCCATATGTCCCTAACGTCCCAGACGTCCCAGATGTCCCATATGTCCCATATGTCCCTAATGTCTAAGACGTCCTAGATGTTCCATATGTTCCTAACGTCCCAAACGTCCCAAATGTGCCCATATGTCCTTAATGTCCCAGACGTCCCAGCTGTTCCGTATGTCCCTAACGTCCCAGACGTTTTAAATGTCCCATATGTCCCTAACGTCTCAGACGTCCCAGCTGTCCCGTATGTCCCTAACGTTTCAGACGTCCCAGATGTCCCATACGTCCCATATGTCCTTAATGTCCCAGGTTTCCTAAATGTTCTATATGTCCCTAACGTCCCAGACGTCCTAATTGTCCTATATGTCCCTAACGTCCCAGACGTCCTAGCTGTCCCGTATGTCCCTAACGTCCCAGACGTCCTAAATGTCCCATATGTCCTATATGTCCCTAATGTCCCAGACGTCCCAGATGTACCATATGTCCCTAACGTCCCAGACGTCCCAGATGTCCCATATGCCCCTAACGTCCCAGACGTCCCAGATGTCCCATTTGTCCCATATGTTCCAGGCGTCCCAGATGTCCCATATGTCCCATATGTCCCTAATGTACCAGGCGTCCTAAATGTCCCATATGTCCCTAACGTCCCAGACGTCCAAGACGTCCTAGATGTCCCATATGTCTCTAACGTCCCAGACGTCCAAGATGTCCCATATGTCCCTAACGTCCCAGACGTCCCAGACGTCCCATATGTCCCATATGTCCCTAATGTCTAAGACGTCCTAGATGTTCCATATGTTCCTAACGTCCCAAACGTCCTAAATGTCTCATATGTCCTGAACGTCCCAGACGTCCAAGACGTCCTAGATGTCCCATATGTCCCTAACGTCCCAGACGTCCAAGATGTCCCATATGTCCCTAACGTCCCAGACGTCCCAGATGTCCCATATGTCCCATATGTCCCTAATGTCTAAGACGTCCCAGATGTCCCATATGTCCCTAACGTCCCAGACGTCCAAGATGTCCCATATGTCCCTAACGTCCCAGACGTCCCAGATGTCCCATATGTCCCATATGTCCCTAATATCTAAGACGTCCTAGATGTTCCATATTTTCCTAACGACCCAGACGTCCTAAATGTCCCATATGTCCCTAACGTCCCAGACGTCCCAGCTGTCCCGTATGTCCCTAACGTCCCAGACGTCCCAGACGTCCTAGAAGTCCCATATGTCCCTAACGTCTCAGACGTCCTAGATCTATTATATGTCCCTAACGTCCCAGACGTTCCAGACGTTCCAGACGTCCTAGATGTCCCATATGTCCTTAACGTCCCAGGCGTCCCAGATGTCCCATATGTCCCTAACGTCCCAGACGTCCCAGATGTCCCATATGTCCTATATGTCCCTAATGTCCCAGGCGTCCTAAATGTTTCATATGTCCCTAACGTCCCAGACGTCCTAAATGCCCATATGTCCCTAACGTCCCAGACGTCCCTGCTGTCCCGTATGTCCCTAATGTCCCAGACTTTCTAGGCGTAGAAGATGTCTTATATGTCCCTAACGTCCTAGACATCCCAGATGTCCCATATGTCCCTAACGTCCCAGACGTCTCAGATATCTCATATGTTTCATATGTCCCATATGTCCCTAATGTCCTATGCGTCCCAGATGTCCCATATGTCCCATATATACCTAATGTCCCAGGCGTCTTAAATGTCCCATTTGTCCTTAACGTCCCAGACGTCCCATACGTCCGAGATGTCCCATATGTGCCTAACGTCCCAGACGTCCTAGATGTCCCATTTGTCCCACATGTCCCTAATGTCCCAGGCGTCCTAGATGTTCCATATGTCCCTAACGTCCCAGACGTCCTAAATGTTCCATATGTCCCTAACATCCCAGACGTCCCAGATGTCCCATTTGTCCCACATGTCCCTAATGTCCCAGGCGTCCTGGATGTTCCATATGTCCCTAACGTCCCAGACGTCCTAAATGTCCCATATGTCCCTAACGTGCCAGACGTCCCAGATGTCCCATTTGTCCCACATGTCCCTAATGTCCCAGGCGTCCGAGATGTTCCATATGTCCTTAACGTCCCAGACGTCCTAAATGTCCCATATGTCCCTAACATCCCAGACGTCCCAGATGTCCCATATGTACCATATGTCCCTAATGTCCCAGGCGTCCTAGATGTCCCATATGTCCCTAATGTCCCAGGTGTCCTAAATGTCCCATATGTCCTTAACGTCCCAGACGTCCCAGATGTCCCATATGTACCATATGTCCCTAATGTCCCAAACGTCCTAGATGTCCCATATGTCCCTAAAGTCCCAGGTGTCCTAAATGTCCCATATGTCCTTAACGTCCCAGACGTGCGAGATGTCCCATATGTCCCTAAAGTCCCAAACGTTACAGATGTCTCATATGTCCCATATGTTTCTAATGTCCCAGGCGTCTTAGATGTTCCATATGTCCCTAACGTCCCAGACGTCCCAGCTGTCCCGTATGTCCCTAACGTCCCAGACGTCCCAGACGTCCTAGATGTCCCATATGTCCCTAACGTCTCAGATGTCCCATATGTCCCTAATGTCCCAGGCGTCCTATATGTTCCATATGTCCCTAACGTCCCAGACATCCTAAATGTCCTATATGTCCCTAACGTCCCAGACGTTCCAACTGTCCCGTATGTCCCTAACGTCCCAGACGTCCCAGACGTCCTAGATGTCCCATATGTCCCTAACAACCCAGACGTCCTAGATGTCCTATATGTCCCTAACGTCCCAGACGTCCCAGACGTCCCAGATGTCTCATATGTCTCATATGTCCCTAATGTCCAAGGCGTACCAGATGTTCCATATGTCCCATATGTCCCTAATGTCCCAGGCGTTCTAAATGTCCCATATGTCCTTAACGTCCCAGACGTTCCAGACGTCCTAGATGTCCTATATGTCACTAACGTCCCAGACGTCCTAGATGTCCCAGACGTCCTAGATGTCCCATATGTCCCTAACGTCCCAGACGTCCTAGATGTCCCATATGTCCATACCGTCCCAGACGTCCCAGATGTCTCATATGTCCCATTTGTCCCTAATGTCCCAGGCGTCCTAGATGTTCCATATGTCTTTAACGTCCCAGACGTCCTAAATGTCCCATATGTCCCTAATGTCCCAGGCGTCCTAAATGTCTCATATGTCCTTAATGTCCCAGATGTCCCAGACGTTCTAGATGTCCCATATGTCCTTAACGTCCCAGACGTCCTAGATGTCCCATATGTCCCTAACGTCCCAGACGTCCCAGATGTCCCATATGTCCCATATGTCCCTAATGTTCCAGGCGTCATAGATGTTCCATATGTTCCTAACGACCCAGACGTCCTAAATGTCCCATATGTCCCTAACGACCCAGACGTCCCAGATGTCCCATATGTCACATATGTCCCTAATGTTCCAGGCGTCATAGATGTTCCATATTTTCCTAACGACCCAGACGTCCTAAATGTCCCATATGTCCCTAACGTCCCAGACGTCCCAGCTGTCCCGTATGTCCCTAACGTCCCAGACGTCCCAGACGTCCTAGATGTCCCATATGTCCCTAACGTCTCAGACGTCCTAGATCTATTATATGTCCCTAACGTCCCAGACGTTCCAGACGTCCTAGATGTCCCATATGTCCTTAACGTCCCAGGCGTCCCAGATGTCCCATATGTCCCTAACGTCCCAGACGTCCCAGATGTCCCATATGTCCCATATGTCCCTAATGTCCCAGGCGTCCAAAATGTTTCATATGTCCCTAACGTCCCAGACCTCCTAAATGCCCATATGTCCCTAACGTCCCAGACGTCCCTGTGTCCCGTATGTCTCTAACGTCCCAGACTTCCCAGGCGTCCAAGATGTCTTATATGTCCCTAACGTCCTAGACATCCCAGATGTCCCATATGTCCCTAATGTCCTATGCGTCCCAGATGTCCCATATGTCCCATATATACCTAATGTTCCAGGCGTCCTAAATGTCCCATTTGTCCTTAACGTCCCAGACGTCCCATACGTCCTAGATGTCCCATATGTGCCTAACGTCCCAGACGTCCTAGATGTCCCATTTGTCCCACATGTCCCTAATGTCCCAGGCGTCCTAGATGTTCCATATGTCCCTAACGTCCCAGACGTCCTAAATGTCCCATATGTCCTTAACATCCCAGACGTCCCAGATGTCCCATATGTCCCATATGTCCCTAATGTTCCAGGCGTCATAGATGTTCCATATTTTCCTAACGACCCAGACGTCCTAAATGTCCCATATGTCCCTAACGTCCCAGACGTCCCAGCTGTCCCGTATGTCCCTAACGTCGAAGACGTCCCAGACGTCCTAGATGTCCCATATGTCCCTAACGTCTCAGACGTCCTAGATCTATTATATGTCCCTAACGTCCCAGACGTTCCAGACGTTCCAGACGTCCTAGATGTCCCATATGTCCTTAACGTCCCAGGCATCCCAGATGTCCCATATGTCCCTAACGTCCCAGACGTCCCAGATGTCCCATATGTCCCATATGTCCCTAATGTCCCAGGCGTCCTAAATGTTTCATATGTCCCTAACGTCCCAGACGTCCTAAATGCCCATATGTTCCTAACGTCCCAGACGTCCCTGCTGTCCCGTATGTCCCTAACGTCCCAGACTTCCCAGGCGTCCAAGATGTCTTATATGTCCCTAACGTCCTAGACATCCCAGATGTCCCATATGTCCCTAACGTCCCAGACGTCTCAGATATCTCATATGTTTCATATGTCCCATATGTCCCTAATGTCCTATGCGTGCCAGATGTCCCACATGTCTCATATATACCTAATGTCCCAGGCGTCCTAAATGTACCATTTGTCCTTAACGTCCCAGACGTCCCATACGTCCTAGATGTCCCATATGTGACTAACGTCCCAGACGTCCTAGATGTCCCATTTGTCCCACATGTCCCTAATGTCCCAGGCGTCCTAGATGTTCCATATGTCCCTAACGTCCCAGACGTCCTAAATGTCCCATATGTCCCTAACATCCCAGACGTCCCAGATGTCCCATTTGTCCCACATGTCCCTAATGTCCCAGGCGTCCTAGATGTTCCATATGTCCCTAACGTCCCAGACGTCCTAAATGTCCCATATGTCCCTAACGTCCCAGACGTCCTAGATGTCCCATTTGTCCCACATGTCCCTAATGTCCCAGGCGTCCTAGATGTTCCATATGTCCTTAACGTCCCAGACGTCCTAAATGTCCCATATGTCCCTAACATCCCAGACGTCCCAGATGTCCCATATGTACCATATGTCCCTAATGTCCCAGGCGTCCTAGATGTCCCATATGTCCCTAATGTCCCAGGTGTCCTAAATGTCCCATATGTCCTTAACGTCCCAGACGTCCCAAATGTCCCATATGTCCCTAACGTCCCAGACGTCCCAGATATCCCATATGTACCATATGTCCCTAATGTCCCAAACGTCCTAGATGTCCCATATGTCCCTAAAGTCCCAGGTGTCCTAAATGTCCCATATGTCCTTAACGTCCCAGACGTGCGAGATGTCCCATATGTCCCTAAAGTCCCAAACGTTACAGATGTCTCATATGTCCCATATGTTTCTAATGTCCCAGGCGTCTTAGATGTTTCATATGTCCCTAACGTCCCAGACGTCCCAGCTGTCCCGTATGTCCCTAACGTCCCAGACGTCCCAGACGTCCTAGATGTCCCATATGTCCCTAACGTCTCAGATGTCCCATATGTCCCTAATGTCCCAGGCGTCCTATATGTTCCATATGTCCCTAACGTCGCAGACATCCTAAATGTCCTATATGTCCCTAACGTCCCAGACGTTCCAACTGTCCCGTATGTCCCTAACGTCCCAGACGTCCCAGACGTCCTAGATGTCCCATATGTCCCTAACAACCCAGACGTCCTAGATGTCCTATATGTCCCTAAAGTCCCAGACGTCCCAGACGTCCCAGATGTCTCATATGACTCATATGTCCTATATGTCCTTAACGTCCCAGACGTTCTAGATGTCCCATATGACCCTAACGTCCCAAACGTCCCAGATGTCCCTAATG